>CAJFCZ010000124.1:0-25990 GCA_904066245.1 Eimeria sp. OTU-Y
CTACAAACTCAGACACCGCGCTGGTGACCGCGTAAGAATAAAGGACATACTAAGGGAGGCGCGAGAGGACACAGCGGCTCTCAACCGTGCCCTAGAACGATTACACTGAGTGGTTGTCCTGCCTGAGGCTGAGCCCGATCGAGTAGTACACGTCCCCATCGAGCGCCAGGGTCCTCTTCTATGCGCAATTGTGGAGCACCTGCGGGTAACACACGTCGATCAAGGAGCCAAGCCTGTCGAAGAGGCAACACCGACAGCTACGGAATCAGAAGACTCCCCTTGGCCTACAGCTATGCTGCAATACACTGAATTCGACACCTGGTGTAAGGGTCACGAGGCGCTTCGTGTGCCTCCACAGGTGCTCACCGTTTTACGATAGCATCGACTCCTATTCCCTGATAGTTTGCCCGACGGATTGCCCCCCAAGCTACCCTACGATCATCGAATCCTTCTATTACCTGGCAGATTACCGACACGAGCACCGATATACAAGATGCCTCCTGACCAGCTGTCTTATCACACCAAGGGGATAGCGCGCCTAACCGCTAAGGGATGGATTGGCCCAACTTACTCGTCGATTTGCGCTCCCACAATAATGGTCGACAAACGAGATGACGGATCTGGCGAACGGAAGATGCGAATGGTCGTTAACTACCAAGCGCTAAATGCACTTACGATCGCTCCCGAATTCCCGATGCCAAACGTACAGACTGTGTTGGAAATGATAGGAGTCGCTGCCTACTTCTCCACCCTAGACCTGGAGGCGGGATTTTACCAATTACGCACGGCGCGGGAGGACAGATGGAAAACGGCCTTCCGCTCGGTACAGGCGCTTTTCGAGTACAAGGGCATGCCTTTCGGTCTCAGGGGAGCACCTGCCACATTTCAAGCTAACATTAACGCGTATCTCCAACTGTTACTTGGCCATGTTGTTATTGCCTACCTGGACGATGTCCTCATTTATAGTTCGACCTTGGAAGCTCACGTTACACTCCTCCAGCAGGTCCTCGGCATCTTCCTGAAACACCAATTCTACCCACGGCTGTCAAAATGCAGGTTCGGGCAGCAGGAACTCACTTATTTGGGATATAGCATCGGAGCCTCTGGTGTCAAGCCCGCAGCCGACAAGGTAGAAGCGATTCTCTTGTGGCCAGATGTCCTCACGAACGAAACACAGGTTCGACAGTTTCTGGGAACTGTCAACTACTGTAGGATGTTCATGGGGCCCAGATACGCCGATACAGCACGACCATTGGTAGAGTTGACCCGCAAGGACGCGCCCTTTGCTTGGGGACAGAAACACACATCCGCTGTGCGCCAGCTGAAACATCTCCTAGCCGAGTTCACCACCCTGCAAGTCCCCGACTCTTCTAGACCCTATTCCCTCTACACGGATGCCTCCGGCTATGCTCGTGGCGCCGTTCTTGAGCAGGACTGCAAACCGGTAGGTTTCCTTAGCCAGGTTATGAGCCCAGCCCAGCAGAAGTATTCTACTTACGATCAGGAGCACCTCGCGCTCATCTCCGCACCTGACAAGTGGCGACATCTCCTCTGTGGGGCTAAGGTCACCGCATACACCGACCACCAGGCCCTGACGTACCTACAACGCACCAACACACAGAAACCCCTGCGAGGGCGTACGACAAGATGGTTGGATTTCCTGGCATAGTTCCCCGACCTGACCATCACATATCTCCAGGGAGCAGATAACAAGGTAGCTGATGCGCTCTCCAGACACCCGCAGTACACGCCCTCGACTTCGGTCTCTCCACCAACCCTCACCTGACTCACCTTATCGCAGCCTCGTGAACCGCTGCCGACCCCCCGCTATTCCACCCGCTCTTCCACCAGAACTGTGCCTAGAGATTTCCGCGCTGTGGAGGGTCTGCGTCCGAGTTGGCGGAGGAACCAACGTGGGAGGGGACGACGCTGACTGCAGCGTCGTCCCCTCCCACGGATCCGGTGGCTTCGGCTCCAGCCACCCTCCCGGTAGTGTCAAAAGCAGTGCCACCAACTGCAGTCCCAGCTAACACCAGCGATCCCCAGAACACGGCGGTCACCCTTGCCTCACCGTCTTCCGGTCAGCCGCCACCGCTTGCAACAGAGGCCTTCAACTCTGTAACGTCGCCTGCGCCGGAATATTTGACGCCGCAACGCTGGGAAGACGCATATCCTCATTGTCCCCATTTCCGCGAGGTCTTCTCGGTTGCTGCGCAGCACGGCGGGGAGGAGTTCTTTCACCAGTTGCAAGGCCGCCGCTACACCTTTAAGTTCTGTCGCCCCTACTTGCACATCTGCTTTAATGGACTTTGGCGCATTTGCGCCCCAACCTTGCCGGAGTTCTTATCCAATATCCTTTACCGCCACCACGATCACGTTACTGCTGGACACCGTGGCGAAAAGAGGATATTCCTACCCCTCAGCCAGCTGTATTATTGGCCGGGAGTGCGGGCGTACACGGCCGCTTATGTCGAGTCATGCGTGCAGTGCCGACCGTCCAAAGCTCTGTCGCAGACGCCGGCAGGCCTGCTTCAACCGCTTCTCGTTCCTTCTAGCCGCTGGAGACGCGTTAGCCTTGATTTCATAACGGACCTGCCGCTTATCCCTCGCCGCCACGATTGCATTCTCGTCATCGTGGATTCTCTCAGCAAAATGGAGCGCTTTATCCCCACGAAGAAGTCGCCTTCTACTGCGGACACAGTCGAACTCCTGGCGGATAGACTGATTTGATACCATGGTTTCCCAGACGTCCTCATCTCCGACCGCGATCCCCGCTTCCAATCCCAGTTATGGCAGCAGCTTTGCCATCGGTTTCAGATCAAACGGGGGACGTCTTCTCCCTACCATCCGCAATCAGACGGTCAGGCCGAGCGCGTCAATCGTACGCTAGAGCCGATGCTCCGCACGTGCATCCAGACGGACGAACCCGAGTGGGAGCGTCTGCTACCGGCGCTCGGGCTTGCCTACAACACCACCAGTCATTCTTTCACCGAGCTTAGCCCGTTTGAAGTTATGATACGACAGACCCCCGTCACCGCCGCCTATCTTGATGTCATCGGTAACCTCACGCCAACCCTGACTCCGCCCATGGCGAAACTGTTCCAGCAGCTATGTGACCGCGCGCAGAGCCACATCCTTAAGGCGAAGTGGCAGCAGAAACGACACACTGACGCCCACCGACGACATGCGCAGTACAACCCAGGTGGTCGGGTCTGCATCAGCAGTCGTAACCTCCCGGGACTCAACCAATGCTCCAAGTTCGAACCCAGGTTCCGTGGACCCTTCCCTGTTTTGGAACGGATAGACCAAGTTGCCTACCGCATCGCACTTCCCCCAACGTATACGTGCCATAACGTTTTTCACGTCTCCCAGCTGGTCCCAGACCGCCTGCGAGATCCCCAGGTGAAGTCCAAAGAAGCAGCCGTCGGTTGGCTCCCGGTGGCCGATCAAGACGGCCGTCCCACCGATGTTTACGAGGTCGAATATATTGTTGATCAACGTGGATCTGGCGCGGACATTCAGTATCTCGTCAAGTGGCAGGGTGTTCCCGAGGATCGTGCGACCTGGGAGCCAGCCGCCAATCTTACCAACTGCCCTGCCCCCTTCGTGCTTGGCGACGTCACATCCGGCGAGCACGGAAAGCCCAGCCGGAACTCCAGGACGTCGCCCCGGCTCTAGCGCTCCCATTTCAGCATCTGCCTCACCGACAACGTTTCTCTCGACGGGGGGGGAAGGAGTGGAGCGGCAACCTCCGGCAGGCGCACCACTCATAGCAAAAGACAGCTCGCAACCTGCACTGAAGAAGCGTGCACGAGGCACGTCGCCAGGGAACCTTTCCGACTCAAAGGGGAATAGCGTGGATCCCGGGGAGCGCGTATTTCGAAATGCAATATCTCGGAGGGAAAGGGGAGATGAGGAAGTGAGATCCGAGGACAAGGAGGACAGGGTAGGGGAAGAAAAACTAAATTTTGCAAAAAGCGACAAAGGAAAGGGAATAGGGAAGACAATGCGAAGAAAAGTTCAAGGGTAGGGAGAACGTACTAGCCGAAGGGGGAAGTTGTAGTGCATTGGCACTACAATGCACCGCCTTAGACACCTAGTGGGCAGAAAAGACTAAAATTATGTAATAATGTTCGAATAATAAAAGTTTAATAAGCCAAATTGTAGGGTCGATAAAGCAACCCGAGGATAGCAGGCACCCTCGCTAGAGGCAGAGTCACCGCGGTAACGCAGGCGGGCCGTAGCGCGGCGGCCCCACGCCCGTGCCCCGCGGTTCTATGTACCGGCACCGCCGACCGCCACGCATACGACGAACGGAAGTAAGCGGGGAATCGTCCTTGGTGAACTATTTTACTCGAGTTATTGCCAACGAAATTACTTGTTGTGTGGTTAGGAGTTATTAGCACCGTAGATCCAGCTAGTAATCGCTAGGAACTTCTGTAGGCCGGCAGGATTCGCGCGAGGGACTTAGAAGCAGCCAGGCATTACATTTGGGGGCTGTTCCTAAAAAGGGGAACCAAGCATACTTGAATAAATCAGCCAAAAAACCTTTCCTTTCCCAAACAATTCCCCTAACTCTCGAACCCTAAACCCTAAACCCTAAAGCCAGGTTGGCAAGGCTGCAGTGTTTGTGGTGAATATTCACTACACCTATTATCCAAACCGCTAATCCTAACATTAAACACCCAACTCCCAGCCCCCTAAAATCCTTAATCCAGAATCCTAAAATCGTAAACCTTACTAAGCCGTAAATATTTAACGAGCAACCGAAACCGCCAGCACTCACCCTAAACTCCGAACCCTCAGACACATAGCCCCAAATTACAAATTCCAATCAGTAAAGCCCTACTCCAGAAACTCGAAATTGCTAAAAATACAAGTCCCTGGGACCTTATGCCCAATCCTTTAACCTTGAATCCTAAATCGGACACTTGTAAATCCATCATTGCCCATAAACCGCTTTAGCCCATGCCACAAATCCCCGCTTATTAACCGTTAACGCACTATTCGTCACGGCTTCATGTGTCTCGTCCAAGCTATGGGTGCAAGTTGTTCCTTGGCACCATTAGGAAAGTGTTGCAGAAACAGGAGAACGGCAGACGCAACCTGCCAAGAGGTATACAAATTCGTCAGGCACAGCAGCGTTGAAGGCGTCTGCAATTTTTAACCGATGGAAAACACGCAGGTAAAGATTGAATTAAGGCCTTCTGAAAAACTCTAACCTGGGGATGAACTAGGGCACAGAATTACACCTGCGTTGTTGTAGAATAGAAGCATGGAGTAGCTTGAAATGAATTAGTATGTCGCGGAGGACCACCATATATCGGGGTTGTGGCATAAGGGAACTTCTTACGACCGGTAGGGCCTTAAATATGGTGACCGTGTAAGTGTAGAGCAAAGGGGTTGAGAAGCGTTAACCCAGAAATAAAATCGTTGTTCAATGTTTCGAGAAACACACCGTCCTTGGCAACTTGGCCCCCTTCCCATAAGCTGCACAGCATCATTCAAGCAGAGGAGCATCGCGATAAGCGTTATGAATTAGCAATTACCATGCACGCCTAATGGACTCCGAATGCCAATTGTAAAAAGAATAGGCAGTGCTGAGGGAAAAAAAGAGCGCTTGAAAAATAGGGGAAGTTCAGCAACTCCGCTTCTTCTCGCCCTTGGTTTTACCAAGGTATTCCCTAATGTGGCGCATCCGTCGTTTGCAACCAATATTTAGGTTTCGGCACACTCATTTGTACGCATTCGTCTGAGCGGAACATGCTTCATCCAGCGACGGCTGATTTACAAACGGAAGTCAGCCTGCTTCATGCAAACAGTGGATGCGACATCTTCTAAAGATGGAGCATTAATATATTCCTTGCCGCTTAGCCAGATTCAAGGCCATGAAAATCATTATTTCTGGCGCTAGCCACTCAATGTTGTTCCATATGGAATTCATTGTATGAACGAGAACAGCCGATATACAAAATTGTTGGCACATGCATTCAACCTGCCCTGGAGCTAGACCAGCCACTGCTGCTCTTGCGCGGCATCTGGCAAGCTGGCACAAGTTTCCTTAAGGACCTTTCGCGCTGAGCATTCGACACGAGCTCATCTGCAGCTTCTTCCTGATTTACGTATAGCACTGCTGTTGCGGAAAACGTGTGCCTTCACTCAGTGAGCAACGTATTCGAACTAAAGGCAATGAAACAGCTGATCAGTTGATAATTGGTATAGAGCGTCAACAACGATTGTTTCCACTGCATGCCCAATAAATGTGCCACTATCTTCTCCGTGTTGTGTGGCAAGCTTGCAAACAGTTACCATAGCATCTCCCATGCAGACGTTTCACAGTGATGAGAAAAACATCCAGTCCAACCAGGAACCAGGGAGCGAAGGCAAAGGCCAGGAGAGGACCGCGCTTGTTTCGCAGGAAAGCGATGCAAACGCTCAGGTTCCAGATTCAAACACATGTGACAGGTCTCACGGTTGATATCCAGCTGGCGGAGCATTCCATCTGTTAGAGCAGAAACAAACAAAACGGCTAATTGATTGTGTCATCTCTGTTAGGCACGCTGGGCCTTGAAACAATGCAATCACCTCAAGTATCCGTTATCAGTGCATCGCTACTGTAAGTAAAAGACTTGCTCAGGCATCTCACTATATTACTCAGAATACCCTGTAAAAAAGCTTCGTTATGCAGCGACCAGCCATCGCATCTGAATGCAAAAACCAAGCCTTAAAACTGCGTAGCCAATTAAAGCCATACAGCGTGCCCCTAGGAATGCTTTACCCTAGACAAGGCCGTAAACGATAACATCCTCAACAATACAATGCTGTGGAGCTGCTGACATGCAAGAACCTAAACAATAATCCATATTGGCTGAAACCTAACTCATAAATCCTGATCATAAACCTCTACCCTAGCATCCTGAACTGCGTCGATAGACGCTCTATGCTAAAGCTCTAAAGGCTTAAGTATCAACCCTGAAATGTTATACCCTAAATCTTTAACAGCAAAACGTAAACCCTGAACAGCGAATACCCCAGACACCGAAACCAAACACCCTTAAACCTAAACTGTAATTGCCTAAACCGAAGCCTCTCGACCCACTTTCCTAAACCGTAAACCCTTATTCGTATGCTGGTACATATACTATTTTCCCTAAATCTTTAGAATATCTGCCATAAATTCCCAGCTGTTTTTAACCATTAAATGATTATGCATTGCGCTGTACTCGCTATCTCCTAAATTGGGCAACTGCCTCTTTCCGTTGGATGGAAGAATACAATGCAGTACAAACAGGAAAACGTTGGATGTAAAGTGCTTAGCGGCACCAGCGTGCAGGTCGCTGACAAATAATGTGTGATGGAAAGTATGCAGGCAGAGATAGCGGAAAAGGTCAAAGGAATGCAGTAAGGCACTAAATGCAGGCTTTTCGTCTAGAAATATTTGCAGCTAGAGCAAACGTGACCTAAAGATGGTTCTAGAGCATAAATAGAAGCATCGAAGAAGAACAAGAAGATGATACTTCTTGGGGAGCTCACAAGGAAAGTCGTGGCATTAGTGGCGTGTGACTGTCACTACTATCCTGATCCTGATGCCTGGATAAATCGTCCTGCAACTGACTTGAGAAGCAGTAAGCCAGAAATTAAAATTTGTTCCAATGTTTTGGCAAAACCCTGGTGTCGTTGGGAATATGGTTTTTCCTAGAAGCTGAATTTGCAGACCTCCCTTCATTCGGAAAGGCGCCGTGAAGGGCGTTATAGGCTGGTAATTACAAAGCATACACAATTTACATATTTCGAATATCAACTGAAATGTTAGGGGCTAAAGCAAAGGGGAACGCATCTAACTGCACAAAGACCAGCAACTTCGACAGGCAGTGGATGAGGTGGGTGATGAGGGCCCACTGACGCTGGGTTTCAGTTATTCCGGTATATAGGGCAGATATTGACCCTGAATGAATTGTCGTAAATACAGGGCACGCCTTTACCATTGGAAAAACCTCAAGCATCTCACATGCTTACTCACTGCATCCGAAAGGCATCCGCGGAAGCCTGCGCAGCTCAATTGGATGCTGCATAAAAATGCATAAAAGCTATAGCAGAAAAGTATTCCCTCCCATCTGCGGCTTAATGTTGCGATAATAGAACGACACACTTGCACCGACTAACGTAAAACCCCCCAAAGCCTTGAAGCGCCACCGTATTTTAACATAGCCTCAAGTTCCTTGGAGCACAATACACCATCATTTGGCAAATTGTTGCTGCGTGCATCAATCGGCAAGCACAACAATCGGAGGTTCCACGGTATATACGACACCGGTTAGTTGGGCAGCGATACTAAACACTGTAATGTAGTAGAAGGGTGCACCTGGAAGGGCTCTCGAAGGCTGACAAGGATCGTCAGACCCCACGTAGCCCTTTACAGTGAAAAAGCGAGCAGTCCTGCACTGCACAAGTGTACACTAATCTACTTCTGCCGCATCGGCACTGCAATGTCTGTCAACATACGCAGCCAAATCTGCACAGCTACGCCATGAAAGCACGTTGGATTTTACTATAGAAACATACTGGCTGCTTGTGCGTTTTTCGGGCCTCGACCTTTCGAAGATGCAGCCCGTAACTGCACAAGTACTCCAGCTACGTCCTAGCTGGACGATTAGGTTAATATTGTGGGAGTTTTCTACCACATCCACAACACCTGTTGCGTTGTTCGTATAACAGTAGTAACTGAACCTGGGGAAACACAGCTCGTCGCATGGCCGAACAAGGAAGGGAGTGAGGCTTCCAGCTCCATCATGTGATTGAAGGCACGAGGTGGATGCAGGCAAGGGTAGTCGAACCACGGGTCAAACTGGCCCTGTCCTTAGGAGCTCACAGAGCTGAGCGGGCAGCGAGCGGGGAACGGATGGCAGTCAGAGGGTAACGCTTGGGTCCGTTCGCCAGCTGGCCGTTTCCCTGCTTGTTGCTCTAGAGTGTGGCTCTCCTCTCCACCTTTGAGGCAGGGGCAGACGGCAGAAGGCGGTTGGGAAAGGATGACGATATCAGCCTGGTTGATCTTGCCAGTAGGCGTTGTGCTTGTGTCGAGGATTAAGCCATGCATGTCTTAACTATTTTTACTGTGAATTGGGGATGCATTTAAGCAGTTACAGCATATTGTCCATATGGAGAACTATATGAAACAGATCATCAAATAAATCATTACTGCTTGTGCGTGCAGTTATCAGCTTGCTTGAAGGAGATACAGTACACTTCGCAAAGCAGCATGCATTCTTTAACATCGTATACACACCTGCGGATTTGTGACCTTATAAATCCCAGAACGTGAAGCTGTACCCGCAGGGACATTAGCAGACCCGTCGTGTTCATAGCACTAGCGTTAACAGCCTTACGTCACACTTGCCCCTCCACAGTGCCACCAGTAATTTTGAAGTCGTGAATAAAACCAAAACCATTTGTCTGTTGTAGCCCTGTAGACTGATTGTGCAGAGGAGGAGAAAAACGCCGAAAGCCGGGAGCACAGTGCAACACAATATTCACATGCCACCAAATGTAAACGCACGCGCGTTCTTCCACTGCCTACAGGGGCAGCTGCTGGCCAGAAGCTCCCCCTCTGGCTCCATGTCAATAGCACACACATCCGGGACCAAGAATTTCTCGAAACCAGCAGGTGGATATGGGCGGTTAGTTGCAAAGGCAAACCAACGCTGACTACTGAAGAAAGCGTTATCTACGCAGGACATATTACCGAGCGTACCCCCTAAACCACAGTACAATGTTCGTCGAGCAAGCGCGGAGTGAAACGCTCGCTCCTTAGAACGTGGAAGACCGTCTATGTATGAATAGGTGCACGCTTCAAGCCAAACATTTGATGGCCTGCACAGCGTTGCAGATAGTCTTCAATGCGCATCCGCGCGTATGCTGTACCCCAGCCTCAAATGCTGTTGTGCCAGCATATGCCCTACGACTCTCGTCATGTTGCAGTACGGCAGGATATGGGGGCGGCTTAATTCCTGAAGACAATAGGTCTCTTTCTATACTACCTCCAAAATGTACTGCTTCTACGGACTGGAAAACAATGGCGATGACTCTCCACGTCCCGACCCCCCCTCTGCCACGCATGCGTCTTGGACAAATAAGAGCGTTTACCGCTTCCCACTCTTTTTCTCCGCAAGAAAGTCGTAAAGTGGAGCATTTGGTGTTTGAAACCAATGCATGAGGGTTGGCACACGCGCTCGAACACGTTTGTCTGAGTAAAGTATGTCCCTTCCAAACGACGGCTGACTCCGCAGGAAAGGCCGGTTTACTTGTTGTGTCGTACGCCGCTCCCACGATCAGCAGAGGCACGCATATTCGCATTTTCCCCCAATTTCTGAACCACTATAAAGCATGTTTTCATGCCCAAAATAGGGGTGTGCCTCTCCTCAGTACGGAGCATTCTGCCATATCTGACCGCTTCGCAATATGAACAAACATAAGAAGAATTTAGCGTTTCTGGCGCTAGTCACTCAATGGACTTACTTACACAACTTATGTGTAATGACGACAACTGGAAACACGAAATTGTTGGCGCAGGCGTTCAAGCTACCCTGCAACTCGGCCACTGCTGCTCTTTCCCAACATCTGGCAAACTGCCACAAGTTCCGACGCCAGCGTTTGGAGTGAGCTCTCAACAGACGGTCATTCTTCCCCGTTTCGCCTAAAGCGCTTCTATGGCCAAACGAGTGTACCTCTATCCATCGAGCAACATATTAGAGCAAGCGACAATACAGCCGCCGATGAATTCACCACCGATGAGTAGTGCCAACTGCACTTATGTCCGTTGCACCCAATATTTCAAGGTAGCTCTGCAACTTCAGGGGCCCGACACAAGCTTGAGAATAGCTAGGAAAGCATGCAAAATCACAATTTGTCGTGGTGACGAACATAGCATTCACTATAACCATTAACCAGTGCTCGAAAATAAACGCCAAGAAGAAGTCGCGCTCGTTTTGCACCTCCCATATTAAAACGAATGCAGCTGGTCGCACGCATGATAGCCACCTAGCGGAGCATGCTGCCTGTCAGAGAAGAAGCATCGTCAACGGCCATTTGATCGTGTCATCCGTGTTGCGCCTCTTTCGCCTTGAAGGAATGGAATCGCCTCAAATATCCGCCATCATGGCGTCGATACACTAAATACGAGGCTGGCAAACGACATCCTACGGCAACCGCAGACAGCACACATTTCTGTAGGTAAAAAAGGTCGCTGCTGACGTCGCCCACCATAACATCCCCCATAGACGTATGGCGTCTTTCACAGCACAGCGCAAAGGCTTTTCCATGCAGAAACCAGCCAGCGCACCTGAATGAAAATTCCAGACCTACAATGGCGTGGGCAGAAATAACAAATCATGCACTAGGCCCAATTGTTAGCCCCTGCTGTTGGCGCCATATTTCAGTCTGCATGCTGCGTGCGCAATCCATCAATATGTTAGCCCCAGGAGTTAAATGCATTACCCTGTATCAAATATTGCTTTTGCTAAACGGCGGCAATTTCCAGAGACCAAAGCGATGCCAGAACGAAATAGGTAACATATTTAAACAAAGCATGTCGCAGCTATTCGAGGCCTCGCAGCAAAAAGGTACTTGTGCTCACTATCTGGCCGTTGCCTGTAGTAACTATATATATATCCCTCAGTTCCGTTCTAGATATTCAAATTCAATACAGCATCTCCACGACTCCGGTTCCCGCAATCTACTCCATGCCATACGTTTTCTCACTTTCAGACGAACACCCGATACGCTCAGTAATATGGAACAGGACGCCATACCGTGGTATACCTTATCGTGGCTTGCCTACGACGTAGGAAGACTCTGGTATGCTGTGAACTGAGCGGCATCGAGCCTGGGCGTGGGATAACAAAGATCAACAGCCATGATAAAGCTGTTTTTTCAACTGCTCGTTGCCGATTCCACGCACTCCCTGCAAACCGTCAAAAGCCGAAAGAATTAATAAACGAGCGCAAGCTGAACGGCAGCCTTCCTTCACTTGTTTACGAATGCTTCCGAGGCCAACGGAGAAGCGTACGATCGCCTTATGGGCTCTTAACAGTAATACGCTATTTCGCCGATAATTAAGGAATGTGCAGTACCTGCACCTACGGCCAGTAGCCTGCAGTCCAAACCCATCAGCATCATGAAGCTGAGGTCATACCTTTGCAACCGCCTTTGTGTTACAAAGCTATGGCCTCCGTGGCAAGACGATTGTGGGGTTGGAATGCGGATTACTGGCGATAAACATACCTACCCCAATCGCCCACTTTGCACGAAATGCCGGGACAGCGTACCGTCTATGCCAGGGTAGCAACGGCGTACAACCGCTACGCTAGATTAACTCCACTGCGGTCCCAGGGATGGTTTAGTCTACCTGCCTAGCGGCCTTCTTGACTACGGGGGGAAATTGATGGTGAGGTGGCCTGTTAACCCCATATGCTTCAAGGTGAACCGTGCTAGTTCCAATTTTGTCGCTGCCACAACCGGTTATGAGCGTTCCGTTGGCCGCCGGCAGCCGAGAGTGCAGTCTGTCTACAGCTTGCTTATCTGTAATGAGAGTGCAGTCGCTGTAGATGCAGTCCAGAACCGACGGCGAAAATGATTCTACTGGCTGCATGAATTACTTAATCTGAGAACTGAAAGCGTGCATCTAGGATTCGGTCGAACGGTGATTATAGGAGCACCCGAGTTCACACGATGAATGACCATCTGTGACAAAGCAAGTGATGCACAGCTAGGTCGTTCACTACAAGTGGCGAATACGTTAGATATTCCGGACAGCAGCAGCACTAGTGTAGTTCAAGGTCAAGAAGCATCATGTTCTCATAGTTGCAGCGCTGGATATGGGAATCGTATTGTGGGAAAGTAACGACGGGGAAAGCATGATAGAGGAAGCCAAGCTTGGCCCACAATATCAACAGTTATGATGCAGCACACCATACGTTTCACATGGCGTATCTTTGCAAAGATGGTTCGGGAACTCGTCTACGTCTATATTACCTTTTTGTCCCAACGTATTGTAATGTAGCTATACTGTCACATACTTGCTGTAGAGTGTGAAAAGCTTCACATGCCAGCTAGTGCACGCAAGCGAAGAAATAATGAGTCTTTTCATTATTAAAACCACTGCGGCGCTTCGTCTTTTTATCGAGCCACAGCGCCGAAGGCTGTATGATTGAATTGTCGTACACTCTGCTTATACGGTGGAATCTTGACGTGCTTAGGTGTCAGTTCAGAAGGCTCAGATGAGCTAGAAAAGAAGCGAAGCGTGACTGTCTATGAAGATGAAAGCCTTTCAAACTTAGTAGCTCTGTTTAATAGATCACCCAAGTTTCAGAATACATGATCAGCAAGAATGGAGGATGACGTGGAAACCAGGATGCACTTGCAAGCGTCGCACCTTAGACCTGCAGGCGCCTGGGGAGGACACGGAATCACTCGATATTTTACCCGCCTAACCCCAAAATGTAACACGGAAAAAGACAGAAATACGCATATACGAACATATCTGCTTACTAGGTACCGCATAATGCAATCCAGCAACTGACGCCCACATCTGCAAGCCAGGCATTCTTCCAAAATGCCTACGAGGCTGCACCCCAACAACAGTGCCTCAGCCCGAGTAATTTCGAAATGCTACGAACGCCGGGGGATTTTATGAAGTCATAAGTTGGTCGTCTGAAGCCTGCTGACCCATTTTACCAAGCAAATGCATCCGCGCGCACCCCCCTTCAAGTGCCAGCTGTTTCCTGGGATAGATAGGTTGTGAATATCGCGCTGCGCTACCATGGTACCACATGTACAACACATAGCAACAAGCGCAACACAGGCAACACATTCAGAATACTTTTACGCACAGTCTACGTTGATCCGTATAGGATTACGTATTTATCACACGGTGCTGGTGGCCCGTGTTGCTCACGTTTCTCGCAAGATCTTCACTTTGTTCGCATTTGAGATAGATGGAGGGCGCCACTCGGTAAAGTGTCCTTTGCGGTTTTCTGACCAGGCGGCAACTACGGCGGAGCACTCTGCAAACTTCCAACTGATCCGTGCACTGAGACTCGTGAGGGTGCCAAACATGTTCCTCGCCCATTTGTTGTTCGTTCTACACGAATAAATACAATAAATGTCAAAACAGTTGTAACTGCAGGTGCGGTTGGCTCACAAACTGCGTCACAGTCCTTGTATTACTTCGTTGAATACGACATCCATCAGGCACCTGAAACAACTGCAGATATTTCGACTTGGGGCTGTTCAGGAGCACAACGTGATTCTGCTAGACATGCAGCCTAAACAGCATGGCAAAGAACAGCTGGATGTAGTCGTTTGTCTAGAATGGTGGGTTGCGAGAACAGCTGCTGCCTCATACCTCAAGTGCTTGGAAGCACGTGGCACCACTACCAAGCAGCTAAGCAGCATTCTCAGCCCAAACATTAGAGAAGATCTCTAATAGCATCATATTCCCAACATTCAAACCATAGTTCCATTGTCCTTGTGTTAATGAGCTTCCTCAGATGAGCAGGAAGCTTCACATGGACGGTGGCCCTGCTCGAAGTACTATATTGGTTCGTCAACGTCTCACATTCTGGGCGACATCAAAGTGTCAGTCGTGAAACCAACGCTTTACCTAAATAACCACGGGATTGCTCCAGACAGCTGGTAAGAAGCGAGAAGGTGAGAAGGTTGGCTGTTTTATTCCCCGCCCAGATGTACCGCGCAGTGGGTCCCAGCTTCGCTCATTCCTAACCCTGGTGTACAACTGCTCTGCATTCACACCTTTAGTTCATCATCACCACTGAGTATAGTGAACTCACGTTTTGCCTGTCAGGTTTGCAGCAAAGCATTGTTCACGAATAAAAGCCCCCTTTTACCTGCGCTTATTGCAGGCACCTACTCCCTATATCACCGTTAAAATGGAAATACAGGAAGCAAACAACCATATTGATTCCGTCTCCGTTGAGGACAAATAACGAAAGGGCGCATACGTAATCTCTAGATGGCCATGATCACTTGCTCTTTGCCCTTCGGTATCCGAGCTGTGGTGGAGCACCGGTGGCTGCCTGTACTAAATAACAGGCTTCACATAGTTCACGGCGAAGTGGTATGGACTTACAAGACCTCTAACCAGCATTTTCCACCAACAACAAGACTATCTCAGCTCACCCTCTGTATCCTCAAGCGCTTGCAACGTCTGTCGCAACCTGCGAGAGGCCACTGCTGTTTGGGGAAGCAATTATTTCTAACGCATACAGCGTTATATGACGATGTTGTTTTCTATACAAAAAGTCTTGGAGCAAACGCAAAACCCGTAGGGTAGAAAAAGAAACAGTTGCCGTTTTACATTTGGCCTGTAGGCCGAGAGCCCTCCTTATTCATTGTCTATAAGCAAGAAGTCTGTTCCGCTAAAAGCGATTTTCGAGCAAACGCGCCCAAGTAGGTAACGTTCAAATGTGCGTGGTTGGGTATTCTTCGGCACTGCCAAACAACTAGTGGAAACGCCATCTGCGATAGAGTCGTACTTCCTGCGCAGCTCATCCATCCGTGCGCGTTTGTCTGGCCGGTCACTGCATTTGCTGATGCGCACATTCAGCGAAAAATCTGGGCCTACGCCGGTATAGTTTCACGCGTTTGTCGCAGCATGGGCTAGGCGCCACAAGGGGAGTGTGCCCTCAAAGCACTTAATCGGGTGGTTACGGAAACCGAGAGGAGCATCTTGTCATCGTGGCAGTACAATAACCACCTGCTGTTTCCTGAGATATATCTTGAAGGCAGTAGATACCCTTATGGGATACGAACCTTGTGACAAGCGTCGTGTGTCTGGTGAGCTTCAGCGCTGGCATCTGTAGGTAAACTACATCGCGCGTCGTTGCGTACTATCTGATGTAATCATCCCCCTCAGGCTTTCAATAGTGCATGTGCTGTTCTCTCTACATTTGCACCATTGCCAACAGTGCCTTACAGGAAAAGTACATATCGGCATTCTCTACAAAGCTTAGCTTCAGATGTCTATGATGCACATATGCACTCAACGTGAGAATGGACACTGCCGACACAAGAGTGGCTACCCGCTTCGCACGGACGCGGAACCAAAAACCAAACAACACCGGCTTAACCATGAAAATCGAATAGCTACTAGAAATATAAGACACAACGTGCTGCAAGAGAGGCTCCTGAAAATTTTGTCAGGTTTACGGTCTCCCTCGTATCTACGCAGACGGATTTGTACACACTGCCTGTTTCACCGCTTGTATACGGAAGTGTTGCGACTAACGTCGCAATGCAGGAAATGCCAACAAAAGCCTTGCACACGACATTCGTGATTGCAAGTGTACATCGGCAAACGAAGCCAGACCGCGGCCTTTCCTGCACCATATTGCCATTTTCAGCATTTACGACACCAGGATCCGGCGTTTGCCGCCTTCAAACAAGGTACCACAAGAGCATTTAAGCACTATTTGGCGCGTGCAGTTTTGCATACAACAGCAAGTGCGACTCCGTGGTATGGCTGTTCACATCCATGTTTACACAGGTCGAGCGCACTTCCTGGAAACAAATGCGCGGCCATGGGCGGTCGCTTGCGTCTGCCGGTGTAGAGAACCTCGGGCCACAGGAACTCAAATAAATCCTCCAGAATTCTTCTTTTTATCACATCTGTTGGAATTTGCTCATGTGATGCACCCGCACGTCAATTGTTGCCGACCTCGCCTGAGCCTCCGTATGAAGCAAAGCGAAACGTGGAATGCAGCATAACCTTGCTGCAGAGAAGCTGAATCTGTTTCCAATCTGTTGGTAAAAGGCAAACGACGTTTTGAGCTACTGGGAGGTATGTTCCCTCTCGGTCCGGTCTTACGCAGCGGTTGAGAACCTTGAGCACTTACCACCTGAGTTGCGCCGTGCCTTGTCTGCTAGGGAAAGCTAGTAACGACCGTTGCCAATCGTGTCATTTTTGATAGCATGCCGTCAGCGTATAACGGGTGCGTGTTCCTGAATGATGCAGTGATGCAGCAATTTTAACAGTTCATCTATCGTAAAGAGAGCACTACAAGTTTGCTGGCTGGGGTCTCTGCGGAGACGTTTCCTGTAGATGAACATGCAGACGCTGCGCAGGCTCCCATCGCACTGGAGGTTGTTCACTATTGGTCAACCTAACAATAAATCGTAATGAATGCTCCAGTCGGCGGCTTGGCCAGGCTTGTATGATGCCATAGTGAGCACCCCAGTATGCAATTGCAGCAGCAATCCGCATACTGTCTGCACGGACGGCTCGTCAGACGAACATATCACTCTTTGTTAGTACTCATTTCACTCCAACAAGTGCGCTAACAGGTCAGCCTTTCGCATATGTGTTCCACATTTCTGTAAGCGTGCATGAACGTTGCTTGCCACAGGATCCTCCGGTAACTGCTGTCAAAGCGGGTGAAGCTACTTCTCCCTTCCGGCTGTCCAGGCATGCCGCTTTCTTTCAAGATTACAAGCAAACGCACAAGTGTGAAAAGTGCCAGAGATACCGAAGTTACTGCGCGTGGCTTGCACACTCATAGTTTGCGTACCTCCTGAGATTTCGCACATCGCGAGCACGTTCGGTAATGAGTAGAGCATTGGCGGCAGGATCGGCTGTGCAAAAGTCTATTGCTACTTTGAAAGCAAACGCCCTTATCGAAAAACCAAGTGCCGTGAAAACCCAACACCCGGACAGCGAGCGTCATTGTGTCAGACACACTGCGGGGTAGAGAATGGGCGGGAAAAGCACGCACCTTCTGCATTTGTGAGAAGCGTTGGACGAGCAAAGCCGAAAAGTCACAGGTTCGGAGCTAAGGCGCACCACAAAAGGTCCTAAAGTCAATGACAGGAAAATAGGGATGCAGAAAGGATCGGCCTGCGTGCAACTGGCATTTGCCTGGTACTTAGAACTGTCATTCTCGCGCGAGCTACACGCTGCCAGTGCCAGCCGCCCGTGACAGCTGCCGGTGCCAGCGGCCGGTGCGAGCAGCCGGTCCTAGTCGCCGGTGCCAGCTGCAGGAGGCATACGTGATAGAGAAAGACTTGCCACAGGTGTCAAGGTGGCCGGGTATGTACACAACAAGCGGAAAGCGAAACACGGCACTATGGGCCTCAGCCACATTTTCCTGTATTTATTGCTGTTGGACCCTTACTATTACGCCGTGGAGCGGGGGACTGTGCAAAAGCTGGTGCTCACGACCTGTTTGACGGCAGTATAGGTCTGTCAACACGCATTATTAACCCATCTGCTGCTTTCGCGAAATGTCGCAGTGCAGGAGCCCTACAGGTTCACGCTTAGAAACAGCTGGAGTTTAACAGCAGCACTCAACGTGCTCTCAGAAAGACACAGGATCGCTGCCAACCAGACCAAGCCTTTCAAATGTTTTCTCAGTCATCACTACTGCTCACAGTCTATTCAGGGGAACCATTAAATACATTCTAAAGCGTTGATTATTTGGAACGCACCGGGCTCACAAGCTCAAAAAGTCAGCCTGTCGCACGCTATCAGGTGCTTAGGCACAAACATCAGGATAAATCTGGACGAATAAGCGAAGACGCTGTAAACGTGCTAAAACCACATGGGAACTACGATGCCGACCTCCTGGGAGGGTGATTGCAACCGTATATCCCATGTTCAAAGTTGCAAGTATGCACGCGTGCACCCAGTGGATCCAACAGAGTGCGTACGTGTGTTTTATATCACTGAAGGGAACGCAACGCAAGGATTCGGTAAATTTGAGATTACAATGCGTACGCAACTGTGTGAAGATGCAGAGATGTCCCACACTATTCACGCCTAACGAAATACTGGAAGCTGTCAGCAACTCGCCCTACACCATCAGTAAGAAATACTCGTTGTCCTGCGTGTATATTAGGCGAATAATCCATACCCACATAAAACATTCACTGGCAATATCGTACTGTCTGTGGCAAGCCCACATCTACTACTACAGAACAAATCAAGCTTTCGTAGACGCGGCGGGAGCGGTCTTTAGCAACCCTGTGCTGTCGCGGTCAACCTGAACCGAAACTGTATAAAGAAAATCACAGCTTCGTGAGACAGCCTCATGCGGCACTACAATGAAAGACCTAGAGCCAGCGGCGACAATTGTGGCTGTCTAAATCAGGACACAGCTTGTACAACTTACTGTCTGGGGGACCATGTAAAGTTTGCATGAAACAAGAAAACGTTGCTAATTCTAGGCTCCCAATTGTTGTTTTCATGCCTTGGAGTATCAACACTGGCCGCCGAAACGTACCACCTAGGGAATCGTCACGTTAAGAATAGGCTGCAACACAGCTATCTGTATGTCGAAACACAGACAGGCGAGCTGGACACCACTGATACTGAGATACCGAAAACAATGAATGTGCTCCAGCCATTTCGGCTACAGGCCAACAACGGACGTGCTCCATCAGTCGTGCCATTGGCATTTAGCAGCCAAGACGAAGACTCCACAACGTAACATCCTTCTTGCCCTCCACGTCGGAGCTTCATATGAGGTTAAATGATTCTGGGGAGCACACTGAAGGGAAATCGGACCCTGTTAAAATAGGTGCTTCTGACCATGTCGCATGCACTCTATGCTATCCGCTGTGCTCCATCACGAAATTCCGAGGTGCCAAGCGAAGCGCTGGTTCCATTCTGACAAGTCACGCACCAACTGTGTCACGGCTTGGAGATCCTGTGGCACTAGTGGAAATACCAAAACCCGTTAGACGCACTTGCATACTGCTATCAAAACCGAGCGCTCCCTCACGGGGATGTTGCCAGCAAGCAATACGCACGGGCATGCTCCAGTGCATCTACCAGCTCGCGCGCTCAGTGATAATCCAAAATCCAACAGCCCAATGAACACCGGTGTAAACATATCGGAAGCATATAAATTGCCCCTATGAAGCTAAACAAACACTCTGCAGAGAGACCTATAAGCATTGCTGCTCTGCCCTAGGCACACGTTCCGCGAAAGTAGCCAACCAAATGACCATCTGTAGATTAGGATAACTGGCCAAATCCAGCCCTCCCAAAGTCGTCCTTCTGTTACGAAGCCTTCGCAAAACGCTGCCTTATTTCACGATAGCCAACTGCGTTGCGGCGACCTAGGCAACTGCTGAACCATTTCGTAGAACCACAAAACGCAGTGACCACCATATAGGGAAGCAAAGAAAAGAACGCATGCAGACGCGGTCTCAGTCGTTCAGGTGTGTTGCGTATATGCTATCATAAAGCAATTAACGATGCAGACATCTCGTAAAAACCGATTTCCTGTTGACAGTAACACGCATTGCTCAAACATGTTAAGCTACCTGAAGCGCCTACGGGGATTTTCCAGCAGCGACGCATCCAAGGGAAATGCTCGCAAAAGCTTGCAGCACATGTCTCAGCTTCACCACTAAAGCCTAAAAATACGACCTGATGCCGAATACTTCGGGTTACTCTAGAACGCACGGCCTGAGGAGGCGAACTTCAACGGCCGGCGCACGACACCTACTTTGAGAAAAGGAACCGACCCAGTGTATTATGCAACGAACTGGAGTTAATATGTAAATATGATCTCAGCACACAGCACGATTTACACTGCGCAACTCGGGTTTGCACGCTGAACCGTGCAGACGGATCGTGCACAACGCCTTTAGCACCCTGTGATGCGTCCGGTGGACGCATCACAGTTCGCAAGATAGTCCTGAAAGGTTCACTTAAAAATGCCTGCCCCTGTCCAATGCTCCATCTGACCACGTCACGAAGGCCCACAGTGACCAGGCAAGTCGAAATGACTGTAGCAAAGCAGGAGCATGCAATGACCTGACGAAGTACTGCATGTGCCGTGACTTGGAAGAACCAAACAATGCCATGATTCCGTACAACATATTGCTGATTGCTAGGCGTTATCCAGTCTGCCCGCAAAATGCACAACCAGTGACGCAGCAGGAAAGTGAGCAGAGGTAGTACAAAGGGTAGAAACATTACACCCCAACTTCCAGGCGCAACATAAACCACAATCAACTCCAACAGAAGCCTCTATTAATCCCATACTTCCTGTGGAAAGCTAAGAGGACGGACAAACAACCGTCATTCAGAGTCGAGTGCAGCACGGAAGTGCTTCTGTGGGCGGTTTCTGCTTGGCGCGTCCATTCGCGAGCATGCTGGCTGCTTCTTCGTGTATCGGTACACCCGAGACCAGCTATTCAGTGCCACCGCAGTACAGTGGCCCAAGATTGCGCTGACTTCAGAACAGCGTACAGCTATTGAATGCCAGGCAACGCATTCCTAAACTTCCTGAATAAGCCAATCCACATAATGGTCAGCTAGCTAAGCAGACGGAGCCAACCTATCCCAACACAAGCCGTAACCAAGCCATAAAGATACGGTACGGGCTGCGGGCAGCAGCCAGCCCTGTCGAAAGCGTGTATCGACTACATACAGCCTGTACGGAAGAACGTGCAAGACTTCAAAAAAACGGATTTATGAGGCGTCAGAATAGCCGTGCAGTGCCTTAGCTATACTTCATAAAAATAACCCTGTTCTTGCTTCCAGTACGCTTGACATGGTTGCGGATAGCAGCGAAGCGGCAGAAAAGAATCCAATTAGAACCATTCAACGATTCAAAGTGCTGGGATAAGCAATCATTACAACGCCCCCATTTACGAACATTTCGATGCCACATGCAAACGCAGGAGCGGTATTGACAGCTCTGGGCCCGCGTCGCCTTGCATCCATCCTGGAGAATATACAATCTACAGATTGGATTCTCCTTTTATTGTTATTTTAAGCCATTACCATTACCAGACACAGCTGGACGCATGCCTACTAGGCTGCAGTGGATCATAGATTATATGTAAGGGCACAAAGAGCAGTAAATGGCTGGTTGCACCAAGAACAAGCCCGTCGACGCGTCTACGGAATACGACTGTTATAGATTACTATGCGCTTCAAAGTAGTAGCTGCGCTGTCTTCGAGAAGACGAGATTCCTCATCACGTGCAACGAGATGCGGGAAGTCCATCTGCCACCGAATACTAACGGCTTTTCGCTGAACTAGTTGGGACGCATACGGGCAAACAGGTGTGAGAATTATCCAAACTGCACAATACGTGCCAAGCTATAGAAGCTCAAGCGCCCTAAACGAACCCTTAGGGACGGCCTAGCAATCAGTTGTGGTCGGTGGTCCAGATCAATTAGATGCACAAAGCTGGAAAAACACTATTTTCGCGAAGCATCCCCGGCGCATCAGCGTGGAAATGAGGAACATACAAGCACGCCAAACTTCTGTGTGCACCCTGGCTTGAGTAAAACAAACCATGACAAGACTGAACACAGTAAATTATTGAGTGCTCGGGATATTCAAAGCAATGCGGGCGGCTAATCATCAATAAGTCAACAATAACTTGATAACAAGCACATGCCAAGCTTAGCCCCGAACAAACCATAACCAAACAGGCCAAGTATGGGGCAGCCCATGGTGAGCGAGTGCACTCTGGTAAGCCTTTGCCAATTACGTACAGCCTGCAAACAAAGTATGGACAAGCTCGGTCAGGTCAAACACAACATTTACAACACACAAATCCGCTCACACGAAGTCTATGTTTATGACTTTCGTCTCCACACTCAATTCTTAGACATGCTGAAGAACAACGGAAAGCAAAAACATAAACCGTCGGATCGCGACCGTACTTGTCCATCACGCACGTGGGTATGAATGAAACACAAAACGTAGAATGTTGCAAAGTGTAGGACAAAAAGTGCATGGCCGGCATGGCGGTCGCCATAGCGAGCTGTTTCCACCGACAAGTGAAAGTGACAAAGCATGCACGCTGCAGAGCGGGAACACCGCTCCTCTTCTCCTTAACTTGTGCCATGCTGCACAGACCAGCAGGGTCCATCGTGGGGCACTGCACGCAAGTCCAATGGAGAAGCACTGGAAAGGCGGGGAAGGTAACCAGCGCATAGAATGCTCTTAGGAAGTACTCGGGTCCACTGCAATGGTTGGCTGGAACGTAGGATGCACCTTCCGTCCTTCACAACCTGTAGAGGGTGTGCTCCAGTACTAATCGATTAACCAAAAAAGGGCTTATCACTCGCAGTCTGCGCCATAGCTAGCTAAGCATGTTGCTGCTTAAGCACCGCAGACACGCAATCGACAATGCTGAAAGGCAATTAGTAACAATCTGAAGAGACCGACCCCGGCAATGACAGATCATACGCAATTCAGGAAGCACATTTTGAACCTAAGAGCGCATCAAACCCCTTCCCCATAGCTTGTTTTAAGCTTCACAAACCAGCGCAGTCTGTTATGCATCCCTGCTCGCATCAATATTGAAGGAGTCAACAAACCGAAAAAACCGAAAAAACAGGTACGAATACCGAACGCTTCATCGAGATGCTGCTCCCAGAAAGTATTCGGTCCGACTGAAACGGGAGGCGAGGACGGAGGAAGCAACGGTAGCTCCAGTAAATTTATTTTGCGTTTGTCCCGGCATTCACGGATCACGCCCAGGGCGATGCTGGTTTCTATGAACGAGGCAAGCAGAATTCAGGCTGCAACAGCAGCCATGAAGACCTGACACAGCCCCTGTGCGACTACCTAGCCTGGAAAGCCCGAATAACCATATTGACCAAGATAAGGCGCCAGATGCTAAAACCACGGTTACAACCTACTGCTAAGGAGACAAAGCGGTAGACCAGAAACACCGCCTGCCCCAACCCCGCTCCATTTTCAGCATTTGCGGGTGCAACACAGCATGTATACAAGGGCGCTCAGTATGCATCTTGGCCCTGACTCGCATCCTTTGGATGAACGAGTTCTGCTCTTTCTCGCAAGGACACACTCGCTGTATGCCATAACAATACGTCAGATCATTCCCTTCTCTCGTGATTTGCCCCACCATGCCAGCCCGACAGAGAACAACGCATCGCCTGCAGTATATCCTAAACGATATTCCACAAAATTATGCCTGTCCTGCAATGCCAAACGCATTTATACGCGGCATTGACCCACGCTGTGCAGTCCTACGTATCCGGGACTAGCCATTCGACCAAGCGACCTACGGCGTCAAGCACGGTAGTCTGGTGGGATGGTAGTCATGCCACTAAGGCAGTCCACAGAGATTTCGAGACACGCATGTTAGCCCCACTTACCATGAGGTAGTGGCCAAACCGGGACGCTAATGTGACTCATGGTGGAACGCAGGAGCGTATGCCTCTTCCGATATACCTAGAAGACACAGCAAACTCCTCTGCAGTGCTGATTGGTTTCTAACACACCTACGCATGCGTGGCGTTGTGTGAACAAAGGCCTCCGCCACCGCTAGCTAGGCATGTCGCTGCACGAGCACCGCAGACACGCAATCAACAATACTGAAAGGCAATTAGTAACGACCTGAAGAGACCGACCCCGGCAATGACAGATCATACGCAATTCAGGAAGCACATTTGGAACCTAAGAGCGCATCAAACCCCTTCCCCATAGCTTGTTTTAAGCTGCACAAACCAGCGCAGTCTGTTATGCATCCCTGCTCGCATCAATATTGAAGGAGTCAACAAACCGAAAAAACCGAAAAAACAGGTACGAATACCGAACGCTTCATCGAGATGCTGCTCCCAGAAAGTATTCGGTCCGACTGAAACGGGAGGCGAGGACGGAGGAAGCAACGGTAGCTCCAGTAAATTTATTTTGCGTTTGTCCCGGCATTCACGGATCACGCCCAGGGCGATGCTGGTTTCTATGAACGAGGCAAGCAGAATTCAGGCTGCAACAGCAGCCATGAAGACCTGACACAGCCCCTGTGCGACTACCTAGCCTGGAAAGCCCGAATAACCATATTGACCAAGATAAGGCGCCAGATGCTAAAACCACGGTTACAACCTACTGCTAAGGAGACAAAGCGGTAGACCAGAAACACCGCCTGCCCCAACCCCGCTCCATTTTCAGCATTTGCGGGTGCAACACAGCATGTATACAAGGGCGCTCAGTATGCATCTTGGCCCTGACTCGTATCCTTTGGATGAACGAGTTCTGCTCTTTCTCGCAAGGACACACTCGCTGTATGCCATAACAATACGTCAGATCATTCCCTTCTCTCGTGATTTGCCCCACCATGCCAGCCCGACAGAGAACAACGCATCGCCTGCAGTATATCCTAAACGATATTCCACAAAATTATGCCTGTCCTGCAATGCCAAACGCATTTATACGCGGCATTGACCCACGCTGTGCAGTCCTACGTATCCGGGACTGGCCATTCGACCAAGCGACCTACGTAGTCAGGCAAGGCAGTCTGGTGGGATGGTAGTCATGCCACTAAGGCAGTCCACAGAAATTTCGCTCACGCATTTTGGGCCCACCTTGCATGGCGTTGAACGACGCATCGCGTATAAACATCCGCGCGTAGTGGAGGAAACGGATTAGTGCATTCACCGATAAAGACATTCTGGCAATTCCTACATTTCTGTGACATGACGCGTGTGAAGCTTTGACTCGCGCCTTCACCCGCGTTTGTCGGCTATGATACTCGACGGAACGATTATGTGGCAGCAAAACAGTCAACTACTCTTGAACGGCCTAGGCGAAGGTTCGGCATACACTTTCACCAGCGCTTGTCCGCCTCCACCTCGGCACTCGTCAAATACGAGTGTGCACGTTGTGCCTCACGGACCACAACATACCCATTCCGGAAAATGCAGTACTACCTGTCTACTATCAATCCGTTGCCGACAGCAGGACGAATACAGGCACCTTATGCCATTACGCACATCCTTGTAGGCACCAGAGTCCCTGCTCGCCCCCGCGGGGATTCAGCTTATTCACACGGCAGTTGCAACAATGAATGCGCCGTAGCCTTCGAAACGAACTTCGAATGGGCTCCCTCTCGAATACATGGCGAGCCAAACATTCCCAGAATAAAAGTGCCCCCTGCAGACAACTGTCGCAGTGGACAGAAAAGTCAAACAAATACATATGTAG
>CAJFCZ010000125.1:0-25967 GCA_904066245.1 Eimeria sp. OTU-Y
TTTGTTGCAAAGTTGTGAGGTTTGCCCTGCCTTTCAAAACTAGCTCTCCTGCATCTGATTTGAGGTATTGGGGCTTTGCCTGCTCTCGTAACTGTTTCTGATAGTCTGTCATCCTTGCTCCGTACACTTGCACGAGCGGGGTGTGCTCGCACCGAACCGCTTATCGTGCAGTAGACAGGCGATATAGTGAGGGAACGTCACTCCGTGAGTAGGCCTTTTAGAATTGCGACTGTGCCTGGTGGGTATCTTGGAGATGTTGAAAATGTCAGATGCGACTACGTACAGCCATGACTCGATTTCTCATGTGGAATTTAACAATGATTCTTCCTATGCTTGGCGACATTGCGTGTCTGCTCTACTGCTTTGTCGCCTTAGCAGTAAGCTGCAACCGTGTTTTGAGCATCTGGTACATCAGCTTGTTCATTACGGTTATTCGGGTCCTTCGTTCTAGGTGCCTTCACAGGGATAGTGTCAGGTGCGTGTGGCTGCTATTGCAGCCTGAGGTCTACTTCCCTAGTTCATCGAAACCAAACGGCCTGGGCCTGATAGGCGAATCCCGCGGCAGACACTGAATATATTTACTGGCGCTACCGTTGCATCTTGCGCGCCTGCCTTCAGTTTCAGTCGGACCGAATACTATCTGGGAGCAGACTCTAGTTGGAGCGTTCGGGATTCGTATCTGTCTTTTTCGCGTTTGCTGACTCCTCCAGTATTGGTGCGAGGAGAGATGCACAGTAGACTGCGCTGATGTGTTCAGCGTAAAACGAGCTATGGTTAAGGGGACAAGAAGCCGTCGGCCGTTCAATATATTTTTGCTGACCCGCAGATGATCTGGCACTGCCTGGTTAGTTCTCATGAGGCCGTTTCTGATCGCCTTTCAGCATCGTTGTTTGCGTGTCTGCGGTGCTCGTGCAGCTACCTGCCTAGTTAGCGATGTCGCGGGCTGCGAATTATTCGCCCTCTTTTGGTTAATCCACCAGTGCTGGAGCAGACCGTTTGCAGGTTGTGAGGCACTGAAACTGCATCGTGGGTTCCAGCCGGTCATTACACTGGATCGTGGAACCTTCTGAGAGCATTATCTGCCTCATGCTTTTGGGAGACACGAGAACCGACATTAGCGTTTGTACGGCGCTGCTGCCCCGGCACAGACTGTACGCTGTTCTGGCGTTTCTTGCAAAACGGATGATTGAACTAGGTTCGCTTACGGCCAGTAATCAGCATTCGAACTCCACAGGCAGCTTGCAACTGGAGCCATAGCTTTGTAACACAAAGGAGGTTGCAAAGGTATGACCACAGCTTTATCGTGCAGATGGGTTTGGAGTACACGCTGCTGGCTGTAGATCCAGGCACTTTACACTCCGTTCGTAGCGGAACATATGCATATTACTGTTTAGAGCCCATGGGGAGGTGGTGCGCTCTTCCGTAGGCCTCGGAAGCATTCCTAAACAAGTGAACGGAGGCTGTCGGCTACCGTGTTTTCCTTTGTTTACTCCATCAGCTTCTTGCTGCTTGCAGGGAGTGCATAGAGTCAGCAAGGAGCAGTTGAAACGACAGGTTTATCAGGTTTGATGATTGCGGTTGTTCAGAGTTCAGCCACGATGAAGGTCAACTCACAACACACCAGAGTCTTCCGACGCCGTAGGCAAACCACAGTAAGGTGTATCACGGTATGTTGTCCTGTTCCATATTCCTGATCGTATCGGGTGCGCGTCTGAAAGTCCTCGAAAGTACGCCGGTGTCGAAACTGGAATCGTGGACATACTACCTTGCGACGAAATAAAATGGAAATCTGGACCGGAACTGAGGGATATACTACAGTTGGTATCGGCGGTTGTGTACAGGGCAAGAGAGTGAGCACAAATCCCTTTTTGTTGCGAGGCCTCGAATATCGGCAACAACATTATTTGTTTCCACCTCTGGGTATGGCCGTCTTATTGCCAAAGCAGTGTCTGAAACAGGGTTATACATTTACATTCAGTGGCTAATATATTGATCAGGACCAATATATTAGCATGCAGAACGCGGATTGAGATATGGCTTCTCCCGCAGGGGCAAAAAATATTGGGTTGTGGCAGTACTTCGTGCAATTATCGTGAACTGTTCTGTTATTTATGCCATTTTACGGTTTCTTCTTTCCTTCAGATGCGACTGCTAGCGTCTGCATAAGAAAGCCTTCGCAGCTTGTTCTGAGCGGCACCGTATGTCAATGTGGGTTGTTTTGGTGGCTGAGGTCAACAAGGACTCCTTTACACCTATGGAAACGTGTGCTGTCTGCGGTTTCCGTAAGATGTCATTTGCGGACATCGTATTTAGTGCACCGACGCCCTCATAGCGGATATTTGAGGTGCTTCCATTCCTTCGAGTTATCCGCAACACGGATGACACAATCAAGAGGCCACTGCACATGCGTCTGCTGTAAGAGACAGCATGCTGCCCCAGGTGGCTATACGGGAGGTGCTAACTGCATTGTCTTCCCACAAAACGAGCGCGAGTCGTTTTTGACGTTTACCTTCGCTTACCGGCCCCTGGTTGGAAATGCATGATTTTGCATGCTTTCCTAGCTATTTTCAGGCTTGTGGCAGGCCACTGGGGGGGGCATAGCTAACTTAAAATGCTGCGTGCAATGGACATAAGTTTAGTTGTCACTCCTTATCGATTATGAGATCATCGGCGGTTCTACTGTCACTAGCTCTTAGATGTTGCCCGATGGATAGCGGTACACCTGTTTTGCCACAGAAGTGCCCTCGGCGAAACGGGGAAGGATGACCGTCTGTTGAGAGCTCACTTGAAACGTTGGCGCCGGAACATGTGGCAGCGTGCCAGATGTTCGGAAACAGCAACAGTGGGCGAGTTGCAGGGTAGCTTAAATGCCTGCGCCAATAATTTCATGCACCGACTTGTCTTCGTTGCACACGATAAATCGCTTAACAAACATCATTGAGTGACTGGCATCGGGGGCGCAAAATCTTTTTTGCGTTTGTGCATATTGCGAAGCGGCCAGAAATGGAAGAATACTCAACCCTGAGGAGAGGCACACTCCTAGTTGTTGCATGAAAACACTTTTTCTTCGGACGTTGGGGAGGCCACTTGCCTCTGCTTGTTGTGGGAGTGGCGTACGACACTAATATTAGGCCCTCCTTCGCAGCGGAGTTAGCTGTCTGTGGAAGGTACATATTCTACTCAGACACACGTGTGCTAGTGCGTGTGCCAAACCCCATGCATTGTGTGCAAACAGCGAGTGCGTCATATTCCGACTATCTTGCTGAGTCGAAGAGTCGGAAACGGTTATTGCAGCTGTGGCCTGGCTTTAGGCATTTGCTGCTTGCACTAGCCGAATGTTCCTTTTCTGCTTGTTATACTGTTTTATAGTGGAACAGACATCGTATCGGCTCTAGGCGGCTGCAGCTGAATCGTGCGTCTCACCCCCCTAGTTCACTGACGCCCACTGCTTTGTGAAAGCACCTTCTGCGTTTTGTACTTGGGATTCGCACCTGCTTTCTGTTCGATTGCTTAGTTCTCCTCCCGCAGACGTGTGTGTACGGTGCCACAGCGTAGCGCCTGCAGTAGGTTTGGTCGGCAAGATGGACATATGTTCCGTCCGACATGCTTCATGCATGCACTTCTTGGCACACAGTTTGTTACAGAGGTGCGAGTTGTTCACCGCCCTTCAAAACAAGCATTCCTGAATCGGATCTGAGTTGTTGGCGCGGTGCCTGGCCTCGTAACACCATAACACTTTCTGCTAGTCTGTCAGCTTTGTTCAGTGTACTGGGGGGATGTGTGCTCACAAGGTCGCTTATCGTGCAGTAGAAGCGTGTTATTCTTATCGTATGACGCTGGGTGAGTCGGCGGTTTAACAGGAAGCGTTGTGCCTGTGGGTTCACTCTGTGGACATGTCGAAAGTAACGCACGTGAATGATTGCAAACATGACTCAATTTAGCGTGTAGGTTTGGTCGCTCTCGCTCATGCGGCAATGCTGTATTTCCCGCCATTACTAGTGACGTGCCCAGTGGCGTGGTTATTATGTCATCAAATCCCGTTTCTTGTTTGGATGCTTCCTTTGGTTCGCCTGTAGATCAGCTGTCCTTTGTGCTGCGCGGCATGGGCCGGCGCAGGCTGCACATGCGCTTGGCACCGAAGGAGATGAAACGTCCTGGAATTGTTGCTCCCTGTTTGATATCAAGTGCATGCGATAAATTGCTACTTGTGCACTGGGTATTGTGAAGCGCCTAATGTTACAGAGGTTTCTGAGGTATTACTGCGGCATGCAGCAAGTGCGGATTTACGATGAACTGCAGCATTCGTCCACCCGATGCGCTTCACTCCCGTGCCCCTGTGCTCTCTGGGGCCTTGTATACATGCATATACATGCAACCTACAGCTTTTCGTGCTGCTACCCGTGCAGAATAGCCTCAGGAGGTCGTGTGAGTCTACGCCACAGCCGCCTGGAAAGCTGGCGATATCTTGTAACTTGCAGGCTTCGGAATTCTTTCCGGGTTGGAACGATGCTAGCGTTTTGCGATTGCATTTCAACCTGTTATTAAGTCGTTTTCACCATAAGCGACAACGTTCTGCCAGAAAAATGTGGGGTGCGCCTTTCGTATACTTCTTTGTCCGCCTAAGTTTGCTTGCCTGGGACTCCAGATCCCTGAAGCCCGCCTACAGCTCTTGGCCGCCGACGAGTTTTAACTGGTGTATTTTCAAAGTGCTGTAGATTAATTTTGTCGGGTTGAAGCTGCCTCCTCAATTAGATTTCTGTGAAGTTAATACAGACGTCTTCCGACGGCCAGCCTGTGGGTTGCACAAGTTGCGAAATTTTTCCCTACTTTCTTGTCACTTGAATAGCCCTTCCCTCGTGGCTGTGTTCATTTTCGCGTGCGGTGAACAGGCATTCTATTCAGGGCGCCTTACTGGGTGTGGTGGCTGCAGACGTAACCGTCTGCAACGATGGGTTGATCTACTATGTGGGACTGGACAATGTTTTTGGCAGGCAGGAATGGTGCGTGGCCCAACATTTTCCCCACCCCCTTTGAGTGGATGTGGCGTTCCGTCGACTGGTATGTTATTCGTGGAGTAGGGCACTGGGCGGGCTAGTTCACGCTGCACATACATATGCGCATGCGCATGTGATGCAGAGGGAATCAGATAGAATGGTGATTCCTCGCTTATGCTGCGGTGTATTGAATGCTCAGATGCCTTCGAAACGAGTTTTCAAGGCGGAAAATTAATCTGGCATGTCGTGCTATGCAGCGAGTGTGTTTTTGCAAGTAGTCGCGGCTTCTGTGCACCCCATATGAAGCAAAGTAGGTCAATTGTGCACGCTAGGCAGCCCTCGCATGCAGGCGAATATACAGGCACCAGTGCTGCAGGAATTAAAGGGTCGCTGTAATCGATCCCTTCAGCATTCTGTCTTGTCGGTCGAAAGACAAGTTAAAGCCTGTCTTTCAACGAATAAGAGCATGCAGCTTCTGGGAGCATGCCCTTATCGATCAGTTTTTTCGAGTTGGCACTGTTGTACCTTGGAACAGGGTATATTAGTTGTAGCGAGCGACAGTTGCACCCTGTCTCATTTTTCTCAATAAAAATCGGCAGTGGTCTGTGACCAGTTCGTGCGTTGAGTATTCAATTCATTTTTGCCGGGCTGTAGCTTTTTTGGCCTCCTGCAAGGTGCACGTGAGCACCCTTGAGAACCAAGTTGACGCTTCGGTGTAAATGTTGGTTGCTTCGTCTAAGTGATTATTGTTTCCTCCTGGTCTGATCAGTATATAGCTAAACACCTACAGTTGCATGCTTCCTCTGCGTTTTGCGCTTTTCTGAAGTGGAATACTTTGTTAGGGCAGCCTTTACGTTGCGCGTTTAGGCGGCATTCCTGCCTGCCTTCCTTTCTAATGCATTCTCAAGGGGTGTTCATTGCTCCTCAAGGCAGGTTCTGCCCTAGCTCTGGTCCTTACGGCGAAGACACTTTCTGCGAGGATGCTGTGCCTGTGTGTTTCGATGGTGGCACAAGCTGTGGTGGGATGGCCAGTTGTTTTTCACCGTCCGAAGTATATTTTCTTGAATCACCAGCGATGTGTTGTCTCGGTTCCGGCTCGCATATGACTGCTCATTGTATACTATGTAGGTATTCGCCCAACTGTCTATGTTTTGGGAATGGATTCAGAGCACCTTACTGAGTGAGTGGATCGGTTAAAGAAAAACCAGCAAAGCGACTGCATTTTTTTCCCTATTGCAGATTTCGAGATAGGCAGGCAAGGTCGCAAGTAAGCATGACTCGATTCACCATGTGGTTCTCAGTGTCTCACCTATTCGGAGTGTCGGGCAACAACGAAGACAACAAGATCGTTTAGTTGCTGTGGACACACTGAGAGTAGCTTTTCCTTAATGGCAATGGTTGAGCCGACCAAGGTGTGTGTCCGGATTGACTTATCCATAATCCGGCGCTTGATTGTTCCATTGGCTACCGTCACCAGGGGCATTCATGAGAAAGTTCACCTCTGTAGACCAGATGTTCAAACGTTTACACTCGAGTCTAGTCCAGCGACAGTTTCAGCAAATGGTGAAATCTTTTGGCCAGTATGATTGTCTTGGCTAACTAGCAAAGTCACTGAGCCCGAATACAAAATACCTTGCTTACAGTAGATCCGCAGGATCCTTCCTTCCTTGTACAATTGGGCTAGGTGCTAATTACCAGCAGCTGTAGTTCAGCCCTGCTTATTTATGTTGTAGGGGGCTGGCAATTTGCCTTGATGCGTAAGTGTAACAGTAGAGTGAAGTTGGCGTAGCCAACATCGTTTTTATTGTGATGACAACCACTGCTTTGTCATCACAATAATGCAATGCACATGCACAACTGAATGCGTGTGTTTGGTCGTCTGCTCGCAGCGCAAAGGGCGGAATACCACACCGCAGCTGCCTAGCCCCTGACATGAGCTAGCAGTGTGCAGCGCACTGCACGCTCAAAACGCTGATGGGTACATAGTTGGGCCTTACTCATTATGCCTGCCAGGTTTTTGAGCGGTAGTACTTTACGAGAAACAGACGGAGCGGCATTTTAGAAGCTTGGGCGGACGCGTAACGATCTGGCATGCAGGTAGTAAGGCATGCAGCGATGGTTGGCCCTGGTGCAGGTTGCACGGACAGGAACATGCTGTGGCATGTTGAAGGCTTTTTCACACGCAGGAAACAACACTGAATATCTGGAATCTGTAATTCGTTTCACATGCGCACCAATGCGTGGATGATTGCTGTGGGAAAACTGTTGCAGGTATATTAGTCGCGGTTCTAAAGAGGGGGATACCATAGAGGAAATTTTGTTTCGAAAAGAGCACACACCTGTATGGCCATAGCGGGAGAGAGGAGCAGTTGCGTGCGGAGGTTACAGTTTCTGGCTTTCTGTCTCTAAAGGGTGGCGAATTCGGAGTGTGCGTAGAATATACGCTTCGGTTTTGCACAAGGTTGTACGTCGAAACGGTGACGTGTTGTTCAACACCCCGTACGCCACTGGTAGTACAAGGTTTCTGCGATGTCCCTTCTCCGTAGGTATTCATGTAGGTTGACACTACGCGAATTCCAGAACGTATGCATTGTTCGGCCACAAAATTACCGGTTAGAGCTTTGGCTGTTTGGCACCTCAGTAGACCGCCGGTCATAGTGTTCTCTGACAGCAGTAGACCAACGTCCATTATGCCCTTCCAGCTATTTACACGAGGGGAAGTGGGTGGAGAGCACTTTCGGTTCTCCAGGACCCTTGCATCCGCGCTTCAAAGCTATACGTTCACACTGGTCTGCAAAGCAGACAAAGATGCTATCTAGCTGGTGCGCTATCCGCCGGTAATAGAGGTAGTGAAAATAGAGTCAGTTGTTTTTGTACTTAAGGTGGGAAATTGCGGTTCTGTCACGGCTTTGTGGATCTAAAGTTGCAACTTCTGCTAGCATCAGTTGTACTCAAATGGCATACGAGCTGTGTGTTGTGCTGCTAGGAAGTGCGTGACAGCACATGACGCCATATGTCCTGTTGTCCATCTTCCTGATGGCGGATGGGATACTATGGTGGATAGAATACTATCGGGAAAACGTATATGTTGTGGTCCGTGACATGCGCAGTCCTCTTGCACGGTCGTGTGTGGTTTTCTCGTCGAGCGCGGGGGAAGACAAGTGCTGGTGAGCGTACTGGCCAAGCATCCGCCTAGCACATTCACGAGCAATTTACAACTTCTTTGTTTGCACTGTAAAAGGCATCCATATGGTTCTTAGCCGCCACACGTGGATTCTTACCGGGAAAGCGTCTTTACGTATATTTGTATTTGATTGCTGTTTGTGTCCATGCCGATTGCCTCTGGAAGGAGCTTGTTTGTTACGGGAAGGTGGGACACGTCGTGCGCTTGGGAGTGAGCACAATTAGGCATACAACATTCGTTTCGGAAGCAATCGCGGATTCATGGGTGCAACAGTTGTGCAAGTGAGCTGAAATGTTTGTCATGTTGAGCATCGGCTTTTGTGGCTACCAGGAAGTGCGTAGCGGTGTAGGATGCCCGTACTGGCACTCCCCGTTAGCTGCGTAGTCGCATGCTGAGTAATGCATTTCCGGAACCGCGTGTGTGGTGCTCCGTTATTCTGTTTTCTTTCAGTCATGCTTGGCGAGAGTGGAGGCGGGCAAACAACGGCGAAAGCGCATGTAAATCATTTTTCTAGGCCGTTCAGGCGTAGCTAAGATTATTTACTGCGCGTGCATAATCGTTTCATGAAGTGTGACAAAGGAGAACCCCGGGGGAAGGTGCACGTCAACGTTTTCCGCAAGTCATTGGACTGAATTTTTCTAATTGTCTAATTATCTTCATCCGTGAATGCAATGGTACGCGTGGATGCTTATCCACGATTATTAGAGTGACAGGGGTATCTTTAGCTGATCTCTCTACCGAGACTGACTGTACTGTCGGTTCTGCAACCCCCTTGTAAGCCACGAGAAAGCCTTGCGGTACCCGGCGGCTACTTCGGCCCTTTGAAGGTAGAGGCTGCTACCGTTTGCTGCCACGCTCTGCTGCTGCAGAGTTGATTAAGGCGGTATATGCAAATCCTCTACAATATAGTGTTTGCATATAGCGCGTCCATGCACCTTGCTTTCCGGGTGAAATGTTTGTGCAAAAAAAGAATTACCGAACCTCATACCTTTCGCTTGTACCATCTGATGATGCATACGCTGTAAAGCAGCTCTTGTACTCCGTAGCCGCTGCACCGGGGTTGTCCACGTGCATGGCTGTAGCCAAATGTTTTGCCGTGCTTGTGATGAAGTACGGTATGGCATTGGTCACCTGCATGCTTGCGGCCACCGGCCTGGTGTCAATCTGGGCAAGCTGAACTGGCCCTTCCGCAGTTCTCATAATCCGTGAAGAAGATTTCAACGCTGCACGCTCGTACCTTCGCACGGGCGAACATGCAAGATGGGAGAATACCTTTGTAGAAGACACTTCTTGCCTAGCCTGCTAGTAGGACCGCTCACAGATGGCGGTCTTTTGCATGGCGCTCGCCGTCCCTGCGGTTTACGCAAAGCATGGGTGCGGGCAACACCGGGTCTGGCTCGAGAATGTATATGGGCTAAGAGGTTTTTGGAGTATTTGCGTGTGCTGGACCTTCCGTCTAGATTGGTTATAGCAGTCTCCGGTGGTGGCATGCACACTCGGCTGGTGGGTTAATGGTTGAGTTTGTTTGAGGCGTACCTTGGTATCGCGCCGCACTTCGACTCTGGCCTTGCACCCCTCTTTAGAGTTTCCTCTGGTCTGTGTTCCACCTGGTTCAGGGACTTCCGTAGACATGCCGGTAGTAACAACCTTGCAGCTGCACGGGATGTGTAGTTCGACCTTGGTATCAAGACGCAAGATACAAGGTATCAGTGCATGGGCAGCCTATCTTCATGGGTGTCCTAGGTTGCAGACCGATGATATTACCTTTCTGGCGACGTTCTGGTGCATGGGACTGCCTGTGGTATTTAGCTCTGCCGTTGTTTCTTTGTAGCACGGATGATTGGCCCGTGCTCCCTACTTTGCCCGTGAGTTATGCTGCCTCGCGAGTGGATATGACAGTTCCCTGTCAGTTTCCTGTGCGAAGGTAAGCGTGCCCATGAAACGTTTCTGGAATGCTGCGAATTGCTTTTCAACAGTATTGCTGCGTGACTCCTTCCTGTTATGTGGAGGTATGCAAAGGAAATGAAGCAGTGTGTTTGTTTGGGGCCAACGTTGTTGGGATTGCGTGCACAACTCAGTTTCGTTTCACCCCTTGATGGTGCACAGGACAACGACATCATTTCTGCACGTTGCTCCTCTTTGTCAAAAGAGCACAACTAGGGGGGCATCGAGCAGTCGAACACTGGCTCTCGTGGCTACCAGGGAGTAGGTGGCAGCATGGGGCGCGTGCAATAGATCTGCCGGTCGGTTGACTGATATTAGACAGAATAGTATGCTTCCAGGAACGTATAGGTTGTTGTCTGTGATATGTTGTTTCCTTGCAAGGTTTGGTGTAATCGTTTCATGCAGCGTGGCTGTTGAGCGGCGCTGGTGAAGGTGCAGGACAAGCATTGCCCTAGGTCCTACACCTTCGGTTTACGACTTGCTTAACTCTTTGTGTCAGCAACTGCAGTCGTATGCTCTTTTGTAGCTACGCATGGACTGGGTCAGTCATTTCCGCTGTATGTGTAGGTGCCGTCTGTGTCCAAACGGTTTGCGTCGCGTATGACCTCCAATGTAGTCAAAACGGGTAGGATGCCGTGAGTGTGAGAGGGACCTTATACGCACGTGGAGGCTGCTTTGGCACTTTTCGGGAAGCAGCGGATGCGCTATGGTGTCATAGTTGGCCTGTATGGGCTTGAAGCGTGCATTCACGGACGGAGGTTGCATGCATCATGCATATCGTGAATGCTGTGCGCTACGCGTGGATAGGAGATAGCGAGACGCTCAACTGTAGACGCGCTGTTCGGCTCCGTATCTCACGATACGCATTTCCCACGTTAGGCCGCGCGTCTGTCTTGATGCCATGTTCAATCGTCAGCATCGTGGGCTGCATTTCAAGTGAGGGCGCTGCTTAATGTAACCTCCCCGGAAGTCAGCCCACCTTCGACAAACGAGGCGGAAAAACTAGGGAGAAGGCGGCATGGTTCTGGTGTACGCCTTTCTGACTCATACGTAAGCCTTTTTCGAAGCTAATGGGAACGGGAGTCTGGTTATTTCAAGCTAATCGGGACGAGGTATCAGCTCATCAGGAAACGGACGGCCTTGTACAGTTATACGCTTCGGACATGCCTACCACATCGTCGGCCAATCTCTTCTGCGGACGGGAGTGCTGAATAATGTATAGCCCTTCAGTCTTGTGTTCGTTGACGCTGTACAACCGGTCCAGTGCCTCAGCTATTCGAAGTACCAGGGAGCAACGAAGGCAGTAAAATCACCGAACTGCTGTGGAAACACATTAATGGCTACGGTTGAAGGTGGCAGCGTAGATGTCCCATCTCGTTGATTCCTCATTAAAGTGCTTGATTGTCTCTTGGTTAGTGTCTTTTGTTCATCTCTGTGCAGAGGCGGTTAAGACATTTTCATGCGAATCTATTACACCGACCGTTTCAGCGAATGGCTATATCTTTTGGTCTGTATGTTTGTCTTGGCTAACTAACAAAGCCACAGAGCGCGAACGTGCAGCAGACGAGCACCAACCTTGCTTCCGTGTACAATTAAGCTGGGTGCTAATTCGCAGCATCTGTAGTTCAGTCCTGAATATTTATGCTGTGATGGTTTGTGCACGGTGCGTAAGGATAACAACTACAGTAGATGGAAACAGGCGCAACCAACATTGTTTTCGCTGTAGTGAACAGCACTGTTTTGGGATAATGCAACGGGCAAGGACGATTGCATGTCTGTGTTTCGGTCATGTTGTCGCAGCGCAAAGGGCGGAATATCACACAGCAGCTGTCTAGCCCGTGCAATGGGCCCTCTGTGTGCAGCGCACTGCACGCTCAAAACCCTGACGGGTACATACTTGGGCCTTACTCATTATGACTGCCAGCGTTTTGAGCGGGGATCCTTAGGGGGAAACAGACTGAAGTGCATTTTAGAAGCGTGGACGAATGTGCAATGATTTGACGTGCAGATAGTAAGGCATGCGACGGTGGCTGGCGCTGGTTCAGGCCGCACGGACAGGAACATGCTGTGACAGGTCTGTGGAGAGATGCGTGCAATGTTGAAGGCTTTTGCACACACAGGAAACAATCCCGAATATCCGGAATCTGTCATTCGTTTCACATGCGCACCAATGCGTGGATGATGGTTGTGAGCAGACTGCTGCAGGTACATTTGGTGCGGTCTAAAGAGGGGGATACCATAGAGGAAATTTTGTTTCGAAGAGAGCACACACCGGTATGGCCACAGAGGAAGGAAGGTGCAGTTGCGTGGGGTGGTTACGGTTTCAGACTGTCAGTCGCTAAAGAAAGACGAATTACGAGTGTGCGTGGAGTGTACGCCGCGTTGTTGCACAGGGCTGTGCGTCGAAACCGTGACGTGTTGTTCAACACCTCGTACGTGACTGGGAGAGCAACATTTCTGCTATCATCGTCACCAAAGCATTCATAGAGGTCCATCGTACGGGACAACCAGAAAGTGCGCATTGTTTGACCATCACTTTAGCGAGTGGATCTCCTGCTGTGGCTCTTCGACTGCTTTTGGCACTTCTGTAGACTGCTGACCATGGCGTGCTCTGATAGTAGTAGACCAGGGTCCACTGTAACCGTACAGGTGTTTGCGCGAGCTGAAGTGGGTGGTCAGCATACCCAGCTCGCCAGTAGCCTGTTTGTCCGCTTTCAAGGAGTACTTGCACACTGGCCTGCGGAGCAGGCGAGGATGTAATGCAGCTGGTGCGTCATTCGCCGGTTATAGATGCAATGTAAATATAACCTATTATTCCTGTACTGTATTTAGAATGGCAACGTGCTGTATGTCGAGTTGTTCCGTTGTTCGCTGTGACAAGGCGCACACATCGTTATCAAAAATTGCTTCTTGTCGATAGAAAGTGCGCCACTGCACAGAACGCCATGCGTGCTGTTGTCCATCTGCATGACGGTGGGTGAAATACTCTGGTAGCAATGTATATGCTATGGTCCGTGACACATACAGTCCTCTTGCACGGTCGTGCGTGATTGCCTAGTTGTGCATGCATGCTGGCATTGGCTGCTGAGCTGGCACGCCAAATATTTAGCTAGTGTATTTACGAGCTTGTTACGACTTGTGTTCCTGCATTGGATAATGCAACCATATGGTTATTAGCTGCCACGCGTGGATGCTTATCGGGAAGGCTTGTTCACGTAAATTTGGATTCGTTTGCTATTATGGTCCAAGCTTATTGTTTCAGGAAGGAGCTTGTTTGCTCAGGGAATGCACGTTAGGCGATGCATCCAAGAAAAAGCCTAGTGGTAACTGGCGGGTACTTTTGTTCTTTGACTGTAGTGAGGCTTGAATTCGCTTGCGGGAAATCTTCCTTTTCCGGGTGACATGCAGACCGTATGTAGCGGCTATCTACAATGTCGGCTTTACTTGGAGGTCTTCAAGCGCTTTTGTTTTTGGTATGAAATTTGTGTTGGTGTCCAGCATTGGCGGAGGTGCTGCCGAGTTCCATTCCTTTCGCTTGTACCATCTGATGATGCATACGCTGTAAAGCAGCTCTTGTACTCCGTAGCCGCTGCACCGGGGCTGTCCACTTGCATGGCTGTAGCCAAATGTTTTGCCGTGCTTGTGATGAAGTACGGTATGACATTGGTCACCTGCATGCTTGCGGCCACCGGCCTGGTGTTAATCTGGGCAAGCTGAACTGGCCCTTCCGCAGCTCGCATAATCCGTGAAGAAGATTTCAACGCTGCACGCTCGTACCTTCGCACGGGCGAACATGCAAGATGGGAGAATACCTTTGTAGAAGACACTTCTTGCCTAGCCTGCTAGTAGGACCGCTCACAGATGGCGGTCTTTTGCATGGCGCTCGCCGTCCCTGCGGTTTACGCAAAGCATGGGTGCGGGCAACACCGGGTCTGGCTCGAGAATGTATATGGGCTAAGAGGTTTTTGGAGTATTTGCGTGTGCTGGACCTTCCGTCTAGATTGGTTATAGCAGTCTCCGGTGGTGGCATGCACACTCGGCTGGTGGGTTAATGGTTGAGTTTGTTTGAGGCGTACCTTGGTATCGCGCCGCACTTCGACTCTGGCCTTGCACCCCTCTTTAGAGTTTCCTCTGGTCTGTGTTCCACCTGGTTCAGGGACTTCCGTAGACATGCCGGTAGTAACAACCTTGCAGCTGCACGGGATGTGTAGTTCGACCTTGGTATCAAGACGCAAGATACAAGGTATCAGTGCATGGGCAGCCTATCTTCATGGGTGTCCTAGGTTGCAGACCGATGATATTACCTTTCTGGCGACGTTCTGGTGCATGGGACTGCCTGTGGTATTTAGCTCTGCCGTTGTTTCTTTGTAGCACGGATGATTGGCCCGTGCTCCCTACTTTGCCCGTGAGTTATGCTGCCTCGCGAGTGGATATGACAGTTCCCTGTCAGTTTCCTGTGCGAAGGTAAGCGTGCCCATGAAACGTTTCTGGAATGCTGCGAATTGCTTTTCAACAGTATTGCTGCGTGACTCCTTCCTGTTATGTGGAGGTATGCAAAGGAAATGAAGCAGTGTGTTTGTTTGGGGCCAACGTTGTTGGGATTGCGTGCACAACTCAGTTTCGTTTCACCCCTTGATGGTGCACAGGACAACGACATCATTTCTGCACGTTGCTCCTCTTTGTCAAAAGAGCACAACTAGGGGGGCATCGAGCAGTCGAACACTGGCTCTCGTGGCTACCAGGGAGTAGGTGGCAGCATGGGGCGCGTGCAATAGATCTGCCGGTCGGTTGACTGATATTAGACAGAATAGTATGCTTCCAGGAACGTATAGGTTGTTGTCTGTGATATGTTGTTTCCTTGCAAGGTTTGGTGTAATCGTTTCATGCAGCGTGGCTGTTGAGCGACGCTGGTGAAGGTGCAGGACAAGCATTGCCCTAGGTCCTACACCTTCGGTTTACGACTTGCTTAACTCTTTCTGTCAGCAACTGCAGTCGTATGCTCTTTTGTAGCTACGCATGGACTGGGTCAGTCATTTCCGCTGTATGTGTAGGTGCTGTCTGTGTCCAAACGGTGTGCGTTACGTGTAAACTCCCGTACTATCAAAACGGGTAGGACGCCATGATTGTGGCATGCCTACCATCTTTTCGGCAAATCCCTTCTCCGCACTGGGGTGCTGAATTATACATAGCTCTTCAGGCTTGTGTTCGCTGAAGCTATACCGCCGGTCCAGTGCCTCAGCTATTCGAAGTACCGGGCGACAACGAAGACAGCAAAATCACTAAATTGCTGGCGGCACACTTAGGCGAGGTTTTTCTTAATGGCTACGGTTGAACGTGGCAGGGTAGATGTCCCGCCCGGTTGATTCGTGATTAAAGTGCTTGATTGTCGCATGGTTAGTGTCTTTTGTTCATCTCTATGCAGCGGCGGTTATTTCATGCGAATCTGTTCCAGTTGCTGCTTCAGCGAATGGCAATATCCTTTGGCCTGTATGATTGTTTTGGCTAATTGACAAGGTCACAGTGCGCGAATGCAAAATGGGTTGCGTGCAGTATGCGAGCCGGAACCTTGCTTCCGTGTACAGTTGGGCTGGGTGCTAATTCGCAGCATGTGTAGTTCGCTCCTGCACATTTATATTGTGACCGTTTGCTAATATGCTTTGATGCGTGGGATAACTTTTACAGTATATGAAAATTGCAGGCGAGTACCCCCGGTCTTTGGCACAAGCTATGAGTGCAGCTTGAGTTCACGCCTTGCTGGCGTAGCTTGTAATTAGACATTCCCTGTGTCGACTTCGACATTTATCTATTTTGGGGCTATGGCATGATGGCTTTTGTGTACGAACGCGATGATCTGCCTGGCCAGCGAATTTAGCGCACTGATGCATTAGAGAGCTTATTGATATCCTATGTTGATCTATCATTACCTTGTTTATTTGGAACTGTGACAGTGTGAGCTGTTGCCCTGAGGAGGGTTTATGCGAGCACCTCCTAAGATGCCAATACCAACCAGGCACCTTCGAGAAACTAGGTGAAAAGTAAGGGAGAAGGCAGTCGTAGCGCACCCCTGGATCTCTTTTTGATCTGTGCTCAGCATGTTTGGTTGCTTGTGTGATCGGATTCCCAGTTGTTTCATGATAATGGGGACGAGGTGCAAGGCCGTTCAGGAGGGGAATGAGCTTTTACACTTGTATAGAGTCAGCCTATCACCGCGTCGGCCATTCCATTCTGGGGAGGGGGACGCTGATTAAGTTGTCTCTCTTAGCCGCTGCCTTCATTAACACTGCGCTGTACGTCGAAGTGTCTGACAGCAACGACGACAGCAACGTCGTTCAGTTGAATACACTCTGAATAATTTTTTTTGAATGACTATGCTTGATGATGGCAAGGTAGACGTCTTGGTCTGTTAATTCATGTTCAAAGAACTTGCCCGTTTCGCTGGCTAGAGTCAGTGCTAGAGTTACTAACAGCCCGAATCAGGCGACGCTTTATACTTTGTTTTCAAGTGAACCTGGTCCAGCGTGCGTTATAGGGAATAAGGGTCCCTCTGGGCCTGCGCAGCTGTTGTCGTTAATAGACAAATATCGGGGTATATTGCTTTACACAGAATCTCCTCTGCGAGAGAAGGAGAGTTTTTGCCTCCGTGACAAGAGCGTTTGAAAACATACTTGTAGCCTTTGGATTTGATGTTGCTGCTGCATATTTGAATTGCAGCGTCTTGCCAAACAGCTTACAGAATAGCCTGCAACTGGTTATGTTGTTTGTGGAATCCATCACTAGGATGCATCCGTTGGTTTCGATGCTAGTAACCGCCAGCGTAGTCGAGGTGCTGATGCTGCCTACTGCACCTTTTCTGGCATGCAGAGAGTAAGAAATGCGGCGACGCTTAGCGTTGGGCTTTTGTGCACAAACAATAGTATGGTATGAGAGGCCATTGTAATTGGGTATCATTTCTAGAGTGACTATTTCCATGCACGAACATGAATCGCCAGTACACGGCTTGTAATTATGTTCACAAGCTTGCCAAGGCATTGACAATGGGCGAGCATATCTTCGCACGTACGCTGGGAGCGGCTTTACGAGGAGGTATAAGATTAAGGGAACTCCTGCCTTGACACGAGCTCACCCCATGAAAAATCGCAGAACAGAGGTGGATTGGAGAAGAAGCGTTGCTGGTTCAGAAAGTTAGTTGCTTGGACGGCACGAACTACCGGAGTGTACGGAATGTCCGTTGCTTCTTTTCGAGGAAGATTTGGCATCGAAGCGATGAAGTGTTCAACAGCCCACGCCTGACTGGAAGGATACAATTTCTGCCATCAAGTACTCATGCTGCTTCAACGAGTGCGAACGATAGGATGTACGGATTGTTTGATCATAAAGTCAGCCAATAAAGCTCTTCAGATGGCTAGATAGTCGTTGTTTCTATATCTGTGTGCTGCAGGACTGTGCGCCATGCATAGGCTAGGCCAGAGTCGGTCCTGCACTGACAACTATCAACACGGAAAGCCAGTGGACGGCGCGTGCAGTTCGGTAGGATCCTCCATCCTCACATCAAAAACATACTTGCATTTTGGCATGTGGAGCAGATGCATGGGCAATGTAGCTGGTGCGTCATTCACCGCGGATAGAAACTAGAAACAGTTGTTTCTTGGTGTTAAGACTGGGAATGTGCTTTTTGTCAAGTCGTTGTGGATTTGAAATTGCAACTGCTGCGAGCATCAGCTGGACTTGAACGGTTTCGCGCTATGTGTCTCGTTCCTAGGGAGTGCGTTACAGCACAGGACGCGATGCGTGCTGTTTTCCACCTGCCACATGGTGGATGGGGTACTATGTTGGTAAAAGAGTAAATGCTGTAGTGCGTGGCACACGCAATCCCCTTGCACGGCAGTGCATACTGCTTCGCCAAGCGTGGAGGGAGACATGCGCTGGTGAGACTGCAAGCAAAACATCCTCCTAGCAAATTTGTGGGTAGTGTACAAATTGTTTTTCTGCATTGGGTAATGTAATCGGATGGGTCCTAGCCGCCACTTGTGGGTGCGTATCGGGAAGGCATTTTCCCGTATACTTGTATTTGTTTGCTGTTTTCGTCCAGGCCGACTGTGTTGGGAAGGAACGTGCTCGTTATGGGAAGGTGTGGTAGGCCATGCATTTGAAAGGGACCTATTTAAATTTAGAAACGTCGTTTCGTAAGGAGTTTTGGATTCATGGGTGCAACCGCTGTAAGAATGAGCTGAACTCTTTTTCGTGTCGATCAGCAGACCGTCTGCCGCCTAGGAAGTGCGTAACGGTGTAGGGCAACTGTAATTGCCCTGCGCGCCGGCTGCGTGACCGGAACGCATGCGGTGTGGTCCGTGAAACACGCCTTGCACAGCCGTGGTTGACGAGCACCGAAGCGGGCAAGCGATGATGCAGGCTTGATTTTATTTGCGCGGAACTGGGGTTTTTGACGGGCGCATGCAGGCAGTATGCATCGGTAATAGAGAGTTTGCAGAAGGCCTCCAAGTGTGTTTGCTTCTCGGCGTGAGTATTCTAGAGACACCCACCTTTGGCTGGGGTTGCTGGGGAGTTCGATCTCTTCAGCCTAGTTGTTTTCAACGGTGCGCGAGATTTGAATGCGGCTTCTGCTGTTTGTCGCCGGTGCCCGAGGTTTTTAAAGTTGCGTGGCTGTAGCTCAATGCTTTGCTGTGCTTGTGGTGAAGTATGTAGTAACCAACAAAGCGTACATTCTTGCTTAGTAGACGCCTTGAGACAGGTGAGCCGGTTGGATTGACCGTTAGGGAGTTCGCGTGAACGAAGGCCAATTTTGCCCCCGTGAGCAGCCGCTTATTAGCTTAGCTGAGCACCCAAGAGGCAAGGTGATGTCGTCTTGTTGACTGGCCTCTTTGTAGAACTAATTACGAGTGGATTCTACTTGCCGTGCAGTTGAATTCATTTCGTTTTACCTGAAGGATGGGTGTGGAACGGGAGGGGAGAGGGTGAATGACCCGACCCCCTACACGGGATTGGAGTTGGAAGAATTGCGTGAAGTTGCGCTGTTTAGAGTGCAACACACTAAACGCTCAGGGTTTGATGCGCGCCCTCTGGGTGGCTTGGTGCTAGTCATAAATTTTTGGTGGGTACGTCGGTAGGGTGTTGCCGTTGCATTTGTCCCTTCGTGCGCTGGTTGATTCTTCCGTGCCTTTTTCTGAGCAGCCGGTAGTTTGTTGTGTATGTAATAAGCCTCTGCCTTTGCCTTGTTTGAAGGGCGATAGTGTCCGTACAAAGTTTCCAAGTTACTGCGGTTAACTTCTCAAATTTGTTTTTGTGTGGCGCTTTCCTGCATTATGGAGGTATGTAGAGGGAATAAAGCAGGTGCTCGTTGAAAAACAGTGTTATTGGGACTTTGGGGAGTTCTCCGCTTCACCGTTTGACGGTGCACAGGGCAGCAAAACTATTGCAATGAGCACGTGATGCTTGACTTATCTCAACTTGAAGGGTGTCCAGAAGTCACTCTTGTGTCCACCAGGTGGTGCGTAAGATAGTAGAGCGCCTGCATTTGTCTTGCAGGTGGCTGGATGGCACAGAATAGTGTGCATACGGGGATGCATATACCTTTGCACGCGGCATGGCGTCCTCTTGCGCAGTTGTGCTCCGCCACTTTACCGGATAGGCGTTGGAACCTGTGCAAATGTAACTTCTGTCGAGGATGTTAGAGTGTAGTTTACGATTAACCCGCAACATCGATAAATGTAATGACGTGATTTATTGCCGTCACCCGTGAATGCTTATGGGCGACGCCTCTTTTCCGTCCATCTGTCTTAGGCTGCTTTCATTGTGTAGGTCTGTTGTCAGGAAGGAGCTTGTTCATGAAGTCACCGAGATACCATGAGCTTGGGACGGAGCTTTGGCATGTCTGGTGACTGCTTTTGCCAGCTGTCTGTGCCACGTTCTATTGCTGTGGGCATGATCTCGTTTGTCTGAACCTTTGCTCTCCCGTGGTGGCATACAGAATGTATGTGCTGGCAGTATACATTAGCGTCGGCTTTGCAGCGTGGGCTTCCAAGTGTTTCCGCTTGCTTTATTGAATTTCCTTTGAAGCTCAGCGTTGGCCAGAGACGCTGCCAAGTTCCATCGCTTCTGCCTGAACTGTCCTTCGATGATGCGCAAAATTGGAAGCAGCTGCTGTGCTCCGTGAGTCCTGCGCCGAGCTTGTCAACTTAAATAGCTGTAGGCAAATGCTTTGGTGTGCTTGTGACGAAGCACGTTATGGCACTTTATGTCTGCATGCTTATGGCCAGCTGCCCGAAGATAATATGAGCGGGCTGGACAGCCCCTTCCGCAGTTTGCATGGTCCGTGAAGACGTTTCCTCGCTGCACAGTCGTATTTTAGCGATGGACAGCATCCACGACCGCAGTTTCGTTTCGTAATAGATTATTTATTGATTGGCCTCCCTGTAGAGCAGCGCTCCGATGGGTGTTGCTTGTAGGACACTTGTCCTTGCCCCCGCAGTGGTTTACCAGAAGTCTGGATGTGGAAGGACAGGCACTCTGGCGCAAGCGGCTATATCGGCTATGTTTGTGGAAGATTTGCATGGGGTTAAGCACTTTTTGGAGGTGGGCATACCAGCTTTTTGTGATGAGATGCGCACGCTGCGGACGGCTTACTGGCTGTGTTTGCTTGAAAGGTGCAGTCATAGCACGCCGCATTTTGCCAGGGCCCTCTCACGCTTCTAAGAGTTTTCTACCAGCTTTGTTTTAGCTGTTTCGGTGGTCTGGGGTTTGTGCTTGTTGCGGTGCAACAATATGGCTGGTATGTGGGATGTGTAACTCGACGTTGCTGTGAAAACGCAGGCCTCAGAGCATCGGCGCATCGATGGCCTACCCTCATGAGTTTCCTGGGTTGCAGAAGAAATACAACTTGTTTCGCTGTTGCAGAAGGAATACTACTTGTTTGGCTAAGCTTTCCTGCACGGTGTTGAGCTCGTTATATGATTGCACCGTCGCCTGCTTGTATTTTGGTTCGTCGACCTGTGGTTCCTCCTTGCCTGCTCAGTGATACGAATTTCTTTCCGTTAATACTGTACGTAAGCTTGTGCTGCTGAATGGGATTTGGTGCTTGTGGACGTCCCAGTACACCGATTTTCTACCATTGATACCTACGTTCTCTAAAAGGAACCACACCTACGGGAACCTCGTGTGGCCTGCAACGCAGGCTCTCAACCGACAATTCGGGCCGTTGCGGGATTCTCCCAGACGCTGCGGTGTGCGAATGAACTGTTGTCTAGAATGGCCAGAGCCTGTATACACTGGAAAATGGTATACGATTGGGAAGGCCTGGTGAAGGTGTCCATGGGGCTTTTCAAGTTCGGAGAGCCCTACTGAGCCCCCTGAGCCAGAAATGTTTTTCCGGAGAGGGAATGCTCCTCTTTTGCCTGTAGCATTGTGGCCACTCTACACGCACGGGAGAAACGCAACATCAAACGTCACATATTAGGCTCGGTTCATAACCAGGAAGTGAGCCTGATGGAGCAAAGGCAGCACGTAAGGCACTTTGCAAGAAGTATTGCTGCCAGACTGACCAACGTTTATCTAGAGTTTCGGATGCTCAGATTGTACGTTCTCTGAAGGCGGTTTCAGCTTTTCACTGGCACTGCGGGTTTACCGTCGCTGAGATGCGCGTACTGTTCGTTTTGGGTGATACTGTAGGTGCCTGCAATCGCACGTTCGAAACCTCCTCTACTCTCTAGACGGTGCACTTGACTTATCTTATAACTCGGTTTGCTGCAACGGTGTGCTTAGCAATGCGCGATTGAGTGGCCGCATTCAAGGCGTCGCGACTTCGCATAGGCTTGCTGGGTGAGAATCGATCGTATGGTGTAGGGGCGAGCGTTTCGTCACAACACGGAAATAACCACTTTGTTAGAAGGACCCTCTGCGGTGGTTGTTCATCTCTCGCTATTCACTGCTCTGCAGCGTTTTGTTTGTTTGCGTTACGTTTTTATGCAATAGATGCTTCAGATTAGTATCTTCTGCACATTGGGTCTCTGAAGAAACCCGCTTTGCGGGACTCAGTCCGGCACTCGAATACTTTTAGGGGTGGGGTCCGTATCCCATCTTTGAAGAAATCCGCCGCGTTCAATCCGGTACTCAAATACTTTTGAGGGCAGCGTCTGTCTCCGCGGAATTCCCCGCGCTCGACAAATTGTGGATTTGTAACAGGTACATTTTTATTAAGGCGTGAAGTTGCCGCCGTTTTCAGTCCCCGGGCAAGGTGACAAGGAAAACGGTCAATGTTCGATTACGCCGGTGGCAGACGAAGCTGAAGCGTTTCTCATCCAATGTTCTTGTGTTGTTTCCGCGTATGCAACACAAATATGTCACCGTTGGGGGATCCATAGAATGCTGGTGCTAGCGTTAAGTCCAGTATTCCGGTGCGCTTGTTTGCTTTCCGACTTGGACTGCTTAACTGTATTCACAGGTGTTACGCTCTGCTGTATCCGCACCTTGCTCCACTAACATCGCCAAAAGAAAAGCAACGTTCTCAGCGTCAAATTGAAGTCTCCGCTTGTTGTATGCGGGGAACAAAACTTGGGCGAAGCCAGCTAGTGAGGCTGCTAGGGCTTCGGTTTGATTTTGGGTCTGGTCTTCACTTATGCCTTCCTTTGCCATGCAGCGAGTACGTATTCCGTTTCTGTATGGGTTTGCCTCTACGTTGTGTGTTGGGCTGTGTTTTCAAAGGTTCTGTTCGTCGAAGGCCACGGAAAAAACCTGCGCCTGATAATGCAGCTCTGGCCTTCACTCATGCTATTTCATCGAACGCCTAAACGCGCGTGGATACCACCGAGGGCCCGTGCACGTGTATGGGCTAATAGGTTCCCGGGTGTTCTGCGTAGTGTTGACCTGTTTAGCTCTGGATATAGCAGTTCTTCGTTGTGACATTCGCACTCGGCGAACGGCTTTGCTTGGGAGGTGTCTTTGTAGCACGCTGCACTTTGACGTGTTTCTCCCAATGTTAAGCCTTCGTTTTTTGTTGTAGCTGTTTAAGTGCCCAAGGTTTGCATGGGGGGGATACGAATCTTTGCTGACACTTCAGGTGCGCAGCTCGACGATGGTCTGAAGATGCAGGGCCCAAGGCATCAACGTCTGCACAGCCTAGGCTCATGAGATTTCCAGGGTTTAGAGAGACAGCCCTGCATTTTTGGCCAGGCCGAGTTGCATGGGATTGTGTCAGTTTGCTTATTGCGCGACCGTCTCGTTGCGGCCTGTCTGAATGATCCATGTTACCTACTTTACTGTTCAGTTTTGCTTAGGTCCCTGTGACTAATGTATTCCTCAGCTCAGTGCGAAGGTGACGGCATTAATGGGGAATGATGGCGTTGCTGATGGTGAGCTGTTTATTCTTTTTGTAGGGCGCTTTTCTCTCAATATGAAAGTATGGAGAAGAAAGAAAACACGGGATTTTGGAGGCCAACATTCGTCCAATTTCGCGCTGATCACCATCGTCAATTTTGGCTTCTACATGCAAACTGCTGTTCGAATGTGCTCAATCCGAGCGGTATCAAACAGTGGCTCCTGCGGCTACTAGGAGGTGCGTGACATCGCAGGGCGCCTGCATTAGCAACGCTGGCTGATTGCTTGATAATTGACTGAATGTTATCGTGTTGCGAACGTACATGTTTCCATCCGTGGCAGATCGTTTTCTTGCGTGGTTCTGCGCAATCGCTTCACCGAGTGCAGCTGTGAACAAGGGCTGGTGAAGGTGCATGCTCATCATGGGTGCTCGCGTCTGGTGTACGGCTGGCTTAACCTTCTGTGTGGATAAATGCAATCATGTGCCCCTTTGTCGCCTGTCGCCTGGTGTGGACACTGACGGGCCAAGTGTTTCCCACTGTATCCCTGTAGGTGTTGCATTCCTCCAAATGGCTTGTCTTACGTATGGCCTTTCTTGTTCTAAACCTGGCAGCACTCGATGGGCTCGAGAGAGGGAGCGTCGGCGCGTCTGGGGGATACTTTCGCACTTTCGCGGCGACGAATGGTGGGGAATGGGGCCACACTCTCGGCTGCCAGGGGCTTGAAGTGTGGGATTGCGGGCGAAAGTTGGATGCAGCCTGTATACAGCCTGCAACTTCTGACCGCCGCTGAATGGTGCAAGCTGAGCGTGGATACGAGATGCACGAAGCTCTGCTGGAGAGGCGGTGGGCAGCTCTTTATTTCTAAAGCCATCTTGGCTTGTTCTGTGCTGTGTCTATTTTACTGCTGTGTTCAAGCTCCAGCATAAAGAGCTGTTGTTGTAGTGAGGCCGCTGCTGACTGGCACCTCCCCGGCGTCTAGGCGAGCAAAAGCGAGATACAAACCCACGATACAGCGTTAGAGTTTTCCTGGGTCTTTTTCTGAAGTTTGGGAAGCATTTTTCGCAACTGGTGGAAACGGAAGTCGAGTTGTTTCAAGTTAATCGGGAGCACGTGCCAAGGCGATCAGTAGTCGGGTACTGCACCGTTACACATACACGGCATTAGCCTACCACCGCGTTGGCCATTTCCTGGGGAGATCAGGGTGCGGAGTAAACTATGGCTTTTAGGTGCTGCTTTTGTTCCAATCTGTTGTACCGCCGGCCGAGTACCTCATAGGTTCGACGTGTCGGACAGAAGCGAAGACAACAATATCGTTCTTTTTGCTGTGGGTAATTGATGCTGGCAAGGTAGGTGTGTCGCTTAATTTATTCATGATTAGATGCACTATTGTTCCATTCCTAGTGTCACTAGGAGCCTCAGTGGGAGCCCATCTACTTGAAGCGAGGATTAATACTTTGGCTTTCATGTGAGGCTAGTCCAACGAGTGTTTTAGGGGTTAACAGCCATCGGACCTGCTTGGGTGCTGCACGTATTCAGCAATACGACAGCGTCTGGTTTTCACAAGGGGCTACACTACAAACGCTTTAGTGCCGCAGGCGGGGTGGTAATTTTATCGCGTATTAAAGTGTTGGCACCTAAACCAACATCGATGGATGATGCAGTTCAATCTTGCGCATTTGGATTGCGTTGTGCTCCTAATCATCATTCAAACATTATGTTGCATCCCCTTTGCAAGTTCGTATTAACAGTGAGCGAGGCATCTGGGGCTTATACGGTACCAGCGTTGGGCGTATTGTAGTAAGCCGCATGGTGCTTCGGTATTACAGTGAATAATATCATGTGCATGCACCCATTCCTTTGATAGAAGCACTGAAGCTGAATCACCCGGCAGCTATACAGCCCAGAGCATGCGTCCTCGTGGAGGGCTTTGCAGGCTCGAAAAGCTGACGGGAATATATGTGGGCGTTACTCATTGTGACTGCCAGTTTTCCGACGCAGGTTGATTTGCAATTTCGAAACGCGGGTGCAAGTGTAAAAGTTTGGCATGCAGCTAGTGAGACAGTCCACTGTGATTCGCCTTGGCTTCCGGCACATGGGCAAGAAACATGCGGTGATAACTCAGAAACGGGGAGGCGCGAGGCGTCGTTTCGTGCCGTCTTTTTCACACACAGAAGTAAATCTTGAACAGTAGAGGTTTGCGGTTCCTTTCACATCCGTGCCAATGCGTGGTCATGTTTGCAAGCAAACTGTTGCACGTAGGCACGCATTGTAAGTCGTGCAACCGGGAGGAAGTCTAGTGGCACCTGACGGCTACTTTATGTCTTTGACGAGAGGGAACAATGCTCTATGCCGCCAGGCTTTGCCGGTGTAGGTTTGAGTTCGTTTGTGCTAACTCTTATCTTTTCCGGCGGCATGCAGGAAGTATGTACCAGCTATCTGAGGTGTCGTCTTTGCGCGAAGGATTCCAGGCATCTTTGCTTTAGGCATGAAATTTTAGGTGAGGTCCTGGACATGCGG
>CAJFCZ010000126.1:0-25897 GCA_904066245.1 Eimeria sp. OTU-Y
CATATATCTACGAAGCAACACTTCACTGGAGTGGACAACCCCTCCCTTCCTTATATTTATGCTTGAACAAGCGAAGCAGAAATATGCTATCCCCTCATACCATTTTCACAGCAAATTTACAGACAACTGCAGGAGCCCCGCGGTGGCTGCCTTGCCCTATATACCGGTGTGTTCTTTGCGTGGTGGATTATCCATAGTGCTGAACCTGCAGAGTCATTGCACAATATCCAGAAGGGAGACGAGAGGCTACCAACACCACAAGAGGGACCAACCCGCCCCCCAGTAGATGATACCTACTTCGGACTGCATCTAGTAGAAGTGTAGACAGCCGAAAGGGGGATAAACTGTAGCTAGGGGGAATCGAGACATATTCCTTTGTGTGGTGGCATAAGGCACTTCTTTGTTAAGTCCTTTGATTCTAAAGCGCTTCGAAGTGCCCAGACGTTGTGTATTTACATGTCTCGGGCGTTGGGGGTTACCGCTGCACGGAGAAAGTGCGACTTTCCGGCTCTTTACCAAGAGAGTTATTTGAAATAAACTCCGGGATTGATAATATTATGAGAAGAAACTACAATATTTTTTTATTTTTAGCAAAGGACAAAATATAAAACCCAAGGTGTGGGTCGCCGCAAGATGTTCCTCGTCCTCCCCAGCCCCTCCGGCTCCTGAGACCCCTTCGTTCGCGCCGCTTTGTTGTTACACAGGTCTATACAGTTGAGCTCTCGGTGTTTTTTGCTGGAGTGTATGGGCAGCAAGCAACCCTTGCTGCGTCGTCCTGCGGGGCTGCACACCCACTTTTCCCCTCAACTGTTTCCTGGCTCTACATAAGCCTCCTCCCTTTTGGGGCCCCACTGCAGCTTCCCTGGGGGTCTCGCTGTTGCACCCAAAGAAGGTCCTTATGGCTGATGCCGGAGGCCTTGCCCTGTTCATGACACAACCCATACTTCCCCTTTACGCCAGCAACTCAGCACCACTGCAGCAGCAACAGCAGCAGCTGCGTCCTTCCCTTCCTTCAACAAGTTGCGACTGTATCATTACTTTTGTCTTCTAGGCGCGTCATCGTCGCCAGTCAGCTGCGTGTTCTTCTGCAGCGAAAAGTGAGGCTCAAGAGCCAGTTGTGCTGGTGAGAAGTGGCGGCTCTCGCTACCTTTCCCCATCCCGTGGGTTGGCTGCTCGTGCTGAACCATAAAGCTCTCCTTTCGGCGCGTGATAAGGTTTTTAAAGGGGTTTTATTGCTCTAGGCTCTTAAGCGTCTTCAGTGGCTTCCTCCGACCCGCTCTAGGCGTGCGTGCTTTGGTGCCTCGCCAGTGCATGCGTTGCCAAGCATAGCGAACAGTTCACCTGTATGCTTTAGCCTCGACACGACTGCCTCCAATGAAAGAAGAGGGAGGCCATACAGCTGCCTCCCCATCTGCAGCTGCCTCCAGCAGCCCCAGTGCGAGTCAAGAGAATGATCAAGCTCAGGCCAATGCGGCAGCCACTCCTCACGGCGTCGCATCCACAAAGCTGCAGAATGAAGTGCACACACGACAGTATGCAGCGGGCTGTGGTAGGCGGAAGGGAGGAGGAGGCAATGTCAGAGGCTCTTTCACTAGGGGACGCAGCAAACACAGACCAACTCAAGGCGTGGGAAACGGCTCATCAGGTGCTGCCGCATGCAGCAAGTTCGTATCGCCAGAGGCCGTTCTCACTGCTGCACGCCAAGTGAAAGACTCTCTCCCCGAGCTCTCCCCCGAGCTTCTCGCACGCTTGAAAGCTCGGGGATTAGAACCGTGCACACTTAAGGAGGTCTTGGAAGAGAGGGGCATCGAATGGGCAGCAACCCAGGTTCGCGGCCATACACACAACTGTTCAACCCCACTTTCACTATTTCCCTCCTCTTACGCCTCTTCGAAGCTCCTCAGGTGGTGATTTCTTCGCTGTCTTCGTTCTCCGTAGTGCGACTCCCCCAATTCCCCCACTGAAGAGGTCTTCCTGGCTATCCTGGATCTCTGAACTTCAAGAGCTTTGCTTTTGGTATGCGCTCAGGTGAGGGATGGTCGGGCGGACTCGGAACATGCACGACTGTTGGAGGCATTCCAGAGGCAGTGCGAAGGATGGGGGAACAACCGAGAGGGCTGGGTGCACAGCAAATGGCACAGCGTTATTGTCTGCCCTGATTTCAAGCGCGGGGGCCTTCAGGTGTGTGTTTATCGACATATTCTAGGCTTTGGGCAGATGAACGTATGCATACAGCCGCCGGTCTTTTTGCCTGTGCTGCTTGACAGCTGCCGCCTTTGTAGCTTTGACGTGCCTCTGCGGCTTAAGGCTCCACCAGGATGAAGTACAGGTTTTCGATGGGTGTTACGTTGCTGGTTTGTTTCTGCTTTTGCATGCATTGGTCTTGGCAATACTATGACTGTTTGTGTTGAGTTTTTTGTATGGCGGACTCTTTCTCTTCAGGTCTCTCGCTCTTCTATGCGGGAAATGTGGAATAGCATCATGTCGGTGGTACACGGGTTCGTGGATCCAGACCTGGTAGTCTGCAGGGTAACCGACCCTACGCACCCCGTACGCTTCGCAACTCCTCCAGGCGAGAGCTGCTACACCGTCGTATATGCAGGGAAGGAGCCAATAAGGGCCTCCAAAGAAAGGAGAATACTGGGGGAATACACGGGGCATGTCCGTGCGGGAAGCACAAACAAACAAAGGTAATTCGCAGGTCGTCTGCCCCTCCATGCGCTTTTAAGTGCTAAACGGCTTTGTAGGAAGTCCTCTCCAGGGTAGACGCAGAGATCCAGCAGTGCGTTAAATGGGGAGGTCCGCATTTAGGCAGAAAAGCAGATGCAGTTGCATGTTTGACTTGGTGGAGAGACAAGCACCGGTCTGGTGTGGAGGACGTGCCGGTCTTGCGGCTTGTCGCTTGACAACTGGCTAGCGTTGGCAGTGTGTTCTCTCCAGGTTCGAGTACGTCTTTGACTTGTCATTCTGCGCGCTGGCATGGCGGGCGGCGGAGGAGTTCGAGAAGGATAGCGACTCTTCAGGGGACGAGGGCCCTCCTACTGCAGACAATACCCCATCTCCAGCCCCCTCTGAGCCCGCAGGGCCGGAGAAGAAGGAAGGAACAAAGAAGGAGGAAACGGATACTGGAAATAATGAAGGCGTGCGCAGAGTGCAAGTGACAGGTGAGATCCGTGGGATTTGAGGGGTGGGTTGCCTCTTGGTTTTTACGTGGGCCCCTTGTACTCTGCCGTGGATAATGAAGAACAAGGCAGAAGAGACGGTGACAGTCTGTATTTTAGGGGAGAGGGGATAAATGCTAAACACTTGCCCGCGGGCTTGTATTGCGCGAGCTTGTATTGCGTCCACTGTGCTGATCGGGTGCTTGGCTATTTTTTTGTCTTTCGTTTTTTAGGCTCTTCGAATATCCAGCGTGTGGCACTACCTGTCCGCGGAGAGTTGGTGTTGGACTCGCACGATGCGTGCAACCAAATGTCACTTGTCAATCACTATGGTGGGTTCCGTCATTTGTAGTTTGTTACGGGGTGTACTCTATGCCGTTTGTGCCTTTTACAGTGACTACATCAGCTTCATCTCTTCTGCATGTCTCTAACCTTGCATGTGCCCATGATTAGGCACATACGGGTTAGACATGCTCTGGGCAATTGCGTCCGTCGCAGCTAGTTAAACATACTCAAGCGATGGATCTATGCATGTGTTGGTGTTAAGTTTTAAGCTTGATATAAGATGGCGGGCTTGAGTTGGGCTTCCGGACGCGTTTGTCCGTTCTGTCGCTGCTTCAGGTACCATTGGACTGCTGGGTGAGAAAATATGCCACTGCAACACAGAGTGGCAGCAGGTATTTGTGGATGGTTGGCCCCACATTGTTCTCACGACGATACCCGGAGTTGGAATAGAACCAGGTACGTTATTGGGGGCTTCCGGGCAGGAGTGGTTTTTAAGGTATTTTCCTTAGGTTTTTCGTTGTTCGGTGTGTCCGTCACATCGCTCCTTAAATGTAAACACAAGGGACCAAGTGCACTGGGGAAAAGGCATCACCAGAACGCCATGTGGCCTTCTGGATTGTAGACAGCACCGTGTGAGCTTCTGCTGAAACCATCTGTTGGCCAGTATTGCTTTTGTTGCTGCAGGAGAAGAAGTGCTAGCTGACTTCGGCTATGATTGGTTTAATAGGGTGCAAGATGCCTCTCACAAGGCGATAGCACGCGAGCTCCTCGACTATAGAATTGGCGCTAAGACTGGCGCCTGTCAGGTGAGCGGCTTGCATCTACTATTGGTGGATACCGTATTGCATCATAGGGTGCCATTATCCCACTGCTTCCCCGTGTATCTTATGGCATTGAATGCGCTACAGACCCTTGCGCCGGCACGGAGTGCAGAATGTTTAGTGCGGGATAACGACGTGGAGTTGCAGACTCGAGCCCGGATGGGTGAAGTGTGCCCGTACTGCCACTCGGACGAAATACCGGTAGTGTCAAGTACCTCCTCGAAGACTCCAGCAAAGGTTGCGCACAGTGGGGGCAAATCGACAACGACGAGCAAACAAGGAACGGGCGAGAGGGCGCAGAAAACGCAGACCAAAGGGCAACGGAACTCTCAGGCAACAGGCGTTGCTGGAAATCAGCAAGCCGTGTCCATCTGGGGAGAACAGGTCGTGCACTGCGACGGATGCGATAGACCCTGCCATCTCCGTTGCATATTTGGGGCTCATGGAGCTAACCAGAGTCAGCACGAGGAGCAGGAGCAGCAACAACCGAAGCAGCCTGCACAGCTGCAGGATCAGCAGCAACAAGACCAGCTAGCGCAGAATATTCGGACGGAGGAACAGCAAACCCAAGAGCACCGGCAGGAGGGGCAACAGCAAGCCAAGGAGTCTCTAGGACATGTCGAGCAGCCACTGCCCGGTGATGCATCTGTGTCGATTCAGGAGCCTCAGGATTCCTGGAGTTCATCAGAGGGATCGAATGACGCGTCTCATGGGTCTCCACACACAGCGGAGCCCTCCGCAGGCTTCGGCGTTATAAGTGGCGGGGAGACCGTGGATGACGTATACCGGTGGTTTGTTGAGGGGGATTGCAAGTGGTTTTGCTGCGTCTGCCGGCTACAGTGGGAGAGAATGGCAACAGCGATGAACTTCTCAGTGGACTGGAAAGCCCGCAAGGTACTGAGCGAGGGAAATCCACTTCTGTTGCCGTATTCGAGTGGCGCTGGGGCGGAAAGTATGAAAGGCCAGAAAGTACAGGCGGAAAGAACGAATATTCGAGATGCTTCGAGCCGCACAAATACCGAAGGCGTGGCTGCTGCTATTGGCACAAAGCGCAGGGGCTGCGGCACAAGAGGCGGGGGTCTGAGCGCATATTCTAAGAGGCAGAGAAAGGGCGCGACGGAGTCCTGCTCCCCTTACTTTATCAGGAGGTCAAAGGGAGTTTTCAGCCCAAATGGATTGGATGGGTGCCACCAGGGGAGCCCCTTGTCAGCCGCAAAAGGAAGACATGATTCTCGACAGGAAGTGCAGGAATCGGCTCCTCAAAGCAAGAGCGCTGAGGAGAGAGTGAGTGCTGCCGCGGCCGCATCCGATACTCCAGCTCCATCGGCCCTGGAGGCCGACTGCCCTGCTTCTGATGCACTTAAGATAAGTGGAGAAAGCAGTGAATTACTCTCAACATGCCAAGCGGATTCGAAGGAGGCTGGGACGAGTGAAAAACTTCCGGAAGCAACGCCGCTTACGGAATGCCAAAAAGTGACCGAAGACCCAGCTGTACACAGCGACGAGAGTCCGGGGATTGTGAACCAGGAGGCTGGGGCTGTGACATCTCTGCCAACTGGCAGAAACGGTATGCCTGTGAACTGCCAAACAAACGGTGACGGTGCATCCAGAACTGTAGAACCCACAGATAAAAGGGGCAGAGATGCGGATGGTGAAGCCGAGGCGAAGCATGCTAATGGTCTGGTGATTGAGGAAGCAATGCGTGTGTATAAGACCAGCAGCGAGAAGAGGCAAAACGGCAAGATGCAGCCGTGCCCTGTGGCGCTGAACCCTGACGAGTATTCTAGCGAAGAGTTGCTGGGCTGCAGGACGGATATGCTGGTAGAACCAAGGGCTCTTTTGGGATCTTTGCAGCCGTGTGTGCACTGTTATAAGTTGTACGGGGCAAAGGCAAGTGTTGAGGTCTGCAGGCTGACGAAGCGGCACTTAGCGTCTAACTGGGACCATCCGCACTTTGTTTCTCCGGCTCAAATACAGGACGCGCTTCTCACGTGCTTCCAGGACGCCCTGCTGACAGTGCAGAGAGAGCATCAACAGAAACTGCAGAGGCTTTTCGACAACATGACTCCGCTGCAGCAAGGGGTTAACATGAACGCCCTCATGGCTGGAAACAGACAACCCAGGATCCATGAAAACGCTGCCCGCCGCAGCGCAGAAAACTTGCAGAAGCCGCAAGTTCGTGATACCGAGACCGTGTGGAAGGGGACCATTCCGTTGCTCTGCGTCACCCTGGGAAAGACAAGGGTGGACTGCCAGTTTCCAGACGGCCCTTCAAAGAAGAAGTGGTATTATGGTGTTGTGAGTAACTACCAGGCGATTTCAAGCAAGGTCACGGATGTTGATACGCAAAGAAATGGAAACTGCGGCAAAGAGGACGAGAAGGAGAAAAAAATCACATATTACACAAATCAGTTCCGAATAGACTACAACGACGGAGATTACCAAACTGTGCCGCCTCACGAACTGATTGAAATGCTCATTGAGACGGGACCTGGCAGCAAACTAGACGGCCGAAAAGCTATCACAACAACTCCTCTAACCAAAATGCTTTCCCCAGAACTTAGGAGGGCCAATCGACAAGTTAATCAACTTGTCCGCGAGACAAACAAGAAAGGTTGCGTAACGGACTCAGACTCTGATGAAGAATAACAGCAGGGTCATTATGGGATTAGCGCCTTTTTCGAACATGAACACAGCGAAAATGACCTTACTACGACATAAGCATCAAATGTTTACACACTCTGTTGCCGTTGTGCGGGGACACATAGCGAATTTGGGCCCTTGCGGGCTGTTTACTTTATTTCATAAATTGCACGTAGACAGGGCCCTCACCTTTGTGAGCCATTTCTTCGATCATAGCTTCAGAGAGAAGTGCGCATTGTGTCGGGGAAGTGATGTTTGCAGCATAAATATTTGGCATCCGGGATAGGCAGCACGATGGAGTATCCTTATGTCTCTCATATGCGCCGATTCCTTCGGTGTGCCGTGGATACTTGCGCCCTAGTTACTAACTTTTGCTTGGCGTTCACTCGTTACAGCGAGCACAGCGACAGATATTCCATTCTCTTTTCGTTGAAACGCCTGTGAAGTTTCGGGGGGAACCTCTTCTCGATTATTGCTGCCCCTTTATCGCCCGCTAAGAGCATCTAGCAGGCTGATGGTAGCGTGACGCAAGTAGAGGGCCAGACAGAAGGCTTTCGTTGTGCGTCATCTCGGCTCTAGAAAGGAATGGATTGGGGGAGTTCGATTGGTAATTGCGACCTGTTACCACAGGGCTCGCTATCAGCAGCAGCTAACGAACTTTAAAATGTTAAGTCATTGGCGTCGTTACATAGCTCTTAGCCGAATTGCAACGTAGGCGTGGAGTCATTTTTGTTGGTATGCTTCTGTATCGTTGGTTTCTGTTACCTGTTTTCGAAAACAATAGTTGTGAACAAGTCTCCACTTCATGGGGTGCTTTTTTTGTAATGAGCTCACTATTCTTTACGGTTAGGGCGCGGAGGCATGGGAGCAACCGATGATAAAGTAGTGGACTGGACGAATGACTCGGCTTTCATCTAGGAGCACGACGGTCTTCGGGCAGCTTCTGTACGATCCGACGTACCCTGTATAGGCCATGCCTATCTTACTTTGTTTTTTACTGTTAAAGTACAGCTAGACAAGGGAAATGGGACAGTCATAGTAGGCTGCATTCGAATCGTACAAAACGCGATTATAGGCGCCGTTCTCAACCAGCAGCTTCTGGCGTATGATTTTAAAGTAGTTTGAAATATAATAAAAGCAAAGTTGTATAAAATAGGAGCAAGCGACACACCTATTTACTGGCCATCTACGGGTCTTACATCTTCAGTGGCGCTAGCGGGCAAATACTATCAGGCTGAACGGTCTAGCGAACTCAAAAAATAACATTCCCACGAATAGACAGCAATAGACAGGTGGTAGATTTAAATGAATTAAACGTGTACTAAAGGAGTCAGCTGGAGCTTGCAATGGGGTCAGCAGTGCACTAGCAAGCGAACAGGACGCAGTTAGGTAACCGGTGGTGGGAGCCAAATAGAAATGACCGTAACTACATACGTGTCTAAGCTTTGAAACCTGTACAGAAGATTGCATTCAACCTTAGTGTTATGTAATTGGAGGAATCATTGTGGCATTATGGAGGACAGCACAGAAGAACTGCAGTGTTCCACTGGCGAGGCCGTGCTGGTCCATTGGCGTATACACCGCTGCACACTAAGCAACGTGGTTTAAAATGCCCTGTCTCCATGTATATCTCTGGTGAAGTTGATAAAATCAAGTAAAAATGTTTGAGCTTTGAAAGGCTGATATCGAGTGCATTCTGTGTATGGAGGGCTTGCTAGCTTGCAGAGGGTCAATGCGCGGCTCTAGGGGCTACGGCGCCTTGACTGGTCTGCTGTCGGCAGCACAACTGAATAAGGAAATGGCACATCGTCAATGAAACAAAATCAGAATAGCCTTATATGTATTTTTCGTTGCAGATTTGCTTGCGTCTTCTCTCTTTCCATATATTTAGCCTTGCAGTGAGTCGGAAGGGACGGGTACAGAAGTAGCCTAGGCGCTGAACAGAGACTGAAAAGGCATTGAATATGGCGCTTTTTTCCCTTCTGTTCATCTGTACTTATTCAGTTTTGATTCTTAGTGCACAAGCTGGAAAATGGAATAATCAAACAGTCTCTCTGCTGTCTCCCGAGTATCTTTCGTCTTTGGGGGCTGAAGAAGCTGCCCGGCGAGCGAAAGTCAGAAACGTCGAGACCTCAAACCTGAGAGGAGAGACCCTCTCCGCTCACTCGTTAGTTCAGCAATGGGTGGAGAAACAGCATGAATCATCTTCTGCAGCAGGCAGTATTCCTCAGTTGGGGGTCATCGCAGAGTCGGAATGGGACTACAAGGAACACGGGGCCGACTGGACACAGGGAAAGTGCAAAACAGGGACACGACAATCCCCCGTTGATTTACACATTGAAGGTTTGGAAGAACCCCCTCAAAAGAACATGACACAGCTGTATTTAAGTGCTTTCTCTGGCGAACGAGCAGCCTCGATGCCGGGCAAGCTATGGAAGAAGGGAGACTTCTTTTACACATATCCTAACCAGCTCAGCAACGTCTTGTTGTACAGAACAGATAAGGTATTTCAAGTTCGTTCTGCTGGCGAAGGTCTTGTTCCCCTAGGTGCACTGTTTGGCTCGGACACGACCGAGATGTTCGTTGCGCATCAGATTTTGTTTCATTCTCCTAGTGAGCACACTTTTCAGGGGGAAGCAAACAGGCGGGAGATAGAAATGCAAATCTGGCACTACTCGAATGATCTGCTGTCAATGGAGGCCAGCAAAAGTGTAAATTTCACCTCTCTCCCGTACTTGGCGCTCTTCGCCCAGAGTAGCGTCAACCTGCCCGAAGTTGAACGGGTCGTGGCTGATAACAGCAAAAGCGGAAAAGACCCTTCTCTTCCTTCTTCGCATTGGAGAGTTATTTCTTTGACATTTATGAGCGAAGAGCTCGACCAGGCCAGCCTTGAAGAACTTAGGGGACTCCCATCTGAAAAACTTTTGAGGACGCTATTAATGGCCGACGTTTCAAGCAAACAGGCACAAGGTACGCTGCAGAAACAAGCATCTCTTTCTCGATAATTTATTTAGCTTTGCCCTAGTTAAGTAAACATTGTTTATCTCTTTTCTTGCCCCGAAATTCCCCTTCTACCCCACTATTCAGAACCTCAGCCACTTCACGTGAGCGCAGAGTTTAACAGTCTGCACTTTGTTTGCCTTTTGTTGCCTACTTTCAGGCGATTCCCAGGTGCTTGAACTCCCCCATCCGCTAAACCTGCAGTCCCTGATGATGATGTTACAGCTTACAAATCAGGAGTTTTTTGCTTACGACGGCAGCCACACTATGCCTGGGTGTGAGGAGAATGTAAGGTGGTATGTAGCGCGCCAGCCTTTGCCTGTCGCGACAGATACCATGCTGAGGTTTTACAAAATGTTAAATCCCAAGACTCTGAAATCCGTTAAAGAAAAAGATGGGAACTTCCGCCAGCTGCAAAATGTTGAAGGCAACATGCACAACGACGGCAATGTTTTCCTAGTGCAGGGATTTCCTCTACAAGTGCTCATTGCGGATAGCTTGGGATTTACGAACATGTTAGACCAGGCGGAGGTCAATGCCACCACATTCCAGGGATGGTTTCAAGAGAGCAAAGCAGTTTCTACGTCCACGGGCTTAACATTGTTGGGAGTTTTCGCCTCACTGCTTGCGTATTTTCTGTTGTGAACAAGTCAATAATCAATGTAGAAGCATCTGAGTGGTTATTGCTAAAGTCCTGCCACTAGAAGCACCATTTTAGGATTGAATTTATGGATCCTTTTTTAGGGAAGCGGCTAAGACCCACAACCATCCGTGTCTGAGGGCTCTGCGCTGCTCTGTGGCCCAAGCTATCCTTGGTGCCTGACAATGCGTTTTGATGCCCGTAGTTCTTTTATACCACTGAGTCTGCATGGCTCATTTATGACGCTACAGAGGGCCTATCAAGCTGGGCTTCCAGCACTTTATACTTCAGCCCACAGTCTATTTCGAGTCATCAAACTCAATATTTTAAAAACTTGTCCAGCTTGCAGCTCCTGGAAGTGCACAGCTTTGCTAGTGCAACACTCCGCTTGTCTTGGGTACTTTAACATGCTAGCCAAGCAGTTGACGGAACATCGAGCAGCAGATGCACGTTCAAGATGCGAAAGAAAATAAATTTTGATGCTCCGAAGTGAAAGTTCTAAAGAACTAGCCACTGGAATGAACTTAAACATGGGTAGAGGAAATTATTTATTTACAGCGAATATGAAGTGTGGCTGCCCGCGAGCGGCAAGAAGGTGAACGTCAAGATCCCAGTGCTAGCCTGGCTTGTTGTGTCCTTTCTCTTGAGATAGAATTTTAGAAGTAGCTAATAGAGCCATAGTGCTTTCCAGGAAACAGTCTTAAGTGTTGAGCAGTCGGTTGCCTAGCTCTTCAATAATTGAACAGAAATGTTCGTTTGCATTCCTTTGGATGTGTTGTGCAATGTCGCGCCACAATATCGACTCTATTTTCGTTGCCCATACAAATTACAGGGCGGAACACATGATTGCATCAATTCAAAAGCGCACATGAATTGTCATTCGCCGTCCGCCCATGCATTTAATGCACACGCAGTCGCCTGTTGTTCGAGAGTCGCTTCACTGCGCCTGAATATGGGGCATCTGAGACAAAATTCACTAACTACTGGGAAAGTGGCATCCCTGCATCCTAATTACTGTCTCTGCTGTATCACCTTTGCCTATTAAGTGACATCCGGGTGTGTGGAACCGCGTGTTGCCTAAGAGCCACGTAATGCAAAGAAACTAAAGCTGACCCCGGTGGAGCAAGCATTTACGCTAGCCGAGGCGTGTCTAAGCCCGAAAAGGGGAAGGGATGCCAGTTGCTGCTTCAGCAGAAAGAGGCACGGGATGAACATCCCTTGAACCTAGACAAGCACACCCACTAACTCCGCTTGTGTCATCACGTTTCGGGCACCACTTAAGTTGCCAACTGACATAAAGATGCGCAGAACTAAACGCTGAAGCGCATAAATGCCCCACGGGCTGAATTGAGCCCTGCTGGTAGCTCCGAAAACGTCTTATTAGACTGGTTGGAGGAATTCACTGGGTAACATCGAACCCAGGTAAATCACATGCTGGCTAGCTGGCTTAGCTAGCGCGCTAAAACTCTGTGCACGGAAAACAGATCGAATGTGGAGGCTGTTGTGTCCAGCACCAAGAAATACATTGCCTCCCACTTGACTGTGTGGACTGCATCAAGAGTGCTATGAATCCCCTTCACCACCAACCCAGCCCCTGTAAAGGATGCAGCTAGGCAAAATTTGGAAGCCTAGTACCAAACAAGAGGCAAAACACGGTAGGCGGGGGGAAGGAAGCACATTCAAAGCAGCTGCTCCGCTCAAGGCATACATAAACATGTAAATAACGCCATTCAAGTAAATCCGAGCAGCAGACAGTGAGCTACAAGTTCCTTCTCAGAACTATATTACTGCTCACATGCTCCAATCACTGTTGTCGCCGTCTGCTACTCCTGCTGCTTTATCTGCATTGCAGAATGAAATCACGCAGCACCGCTTGCAACAAAATACGGTAATCTTTGTGCAGCATGCACAATGCAGTGTGTTTGTATTTGCAGTTGAGCGTCCCTCAAACGTCGGTTTCCTGGTTCCTCAACTCCGGGCGGTCCTTCTGTTCTTTCTTTGCCTTCGCCTTCTGCTCCTTCTTTTCTTGTGCCGCCCGCCTCTTCTCTTCTGCTTCCTGCTTAGCCATGTCGCGAGCTGCCTGTGGCCAGAACGGATGAGGATCCGCACGTTTCTTACACAACAGTAGCAGCAACACGAGGAAGTTGATGCCACACAGCACCAACATAATCAGACAAGGGTAGTAGTAGACAGAATGGAAAACCTCGACAACGAGTTTCTGCATCGGAATCTTCAACAGCGAAAGGAAGCCGGCTATTAAGTGAATGGTTCCCACAATCTTTCCAAAGTGAGAGGAGGAGAACGTATCGGATACGAAACAGTAGCTCTGTGAGCTGTAGAACGAGACATAACAAATATAAAGAAGAGCTGAAAAGTATGCCATAGGAAGAGCTGGAATCATGCTGCACCCATATGCCAACGTAATGCAGGTATTCAGGAAAAACAAAATGGGCATGATGCCAACCATATCTACGACTTTGCCTATAACCTGTAAAAAAAACAAAAGCACACACAAGGAAAACCACTGCGCTGCAGAAACTCGGGCCTTCCGTATGTTATTTTCTACCGGGCAAGCCAAAAGCGGACGAGTTTGCTCATCAAGGAAGTGCGTCGTATAGTCTGCGTGAAGCAAACGCAGAAAACTTCACTTGTTCAGCACTTACAATGCAGGGGAAGAGGGAGAATGGAAGCGCAGCCCCCATGAAGTCGTTGACCTGCTTTCCAAGTAGGTTTTCGGCTGCTGTGGTGAAGAATGCATACATGATGGCTTTAATGATGGAGTAAACCACAATACATATGGCATATTGAGAAGTGAATTGTTTAATGAACGAAGCGGGTTTCTCTTCTCTTGCCTTCGCTAGCTGATCCAGTGTCTCCGCGTTCCCTGCACCCCCCGTTGCAACGCTCATTCTTGTGGCTTGGTAGATGGCGGGGACTTCTTCGGTTTCACAGGCGGCGGATGGGCTGACCCCAGGTATATTTTGTTTCTCATCTTGAGTTTTTTTATCCTCTTCAACTCCCTCTCCTTCAGATCTGGTCTTCATCCCCTGTCCTACGGCGGGCCCCTGCCGAGGAACATCAAGGAAGTTTTTACCTCTGCGAGCTGGTTCGGATGACGTGGCCCCCGAATGCCCGTCATGCGTATACAGTGGCCACTGCCCTTCATGGAAACTGCTGAAGCTGTCGCGCCATGCGTGCGCTTCTATGGAAGCGAACGAGTCGTTGACCCTCTGAATAGGATGGTGGTACTCCCCTCCCTGTTCCATCTCCGTAAATTCGTTCCAGGGCTTGAAATGCTTGTAGGGGATCAAGAATAAGGACACGATAAAGCACAAACCTGCAATGCGTCATACACAAGCAAACGGTAAACTCTTTAATCTGTGTTCGCTGCAAAACAGTGGCTGTAGCGCGAAAACAAGAAAAAGCAGCAATAATCAATCCGTACAAGAAAAAGCGGGCAAGAAGGAGTCAGGAAAAAAAAGTAAAGGCCAACGCACTCTGGTCCAGACAGGACCCACGCAAGACAGGAACTTCTGAACGAAGTAATAAAAAAAGGAATATTTGAATAAGCCGTTCAACGCACCTGGTCCCACAAGGGCGTAGCCAAGGCAAACTTCCCTAAGGCCTATGCCTGGATTGGCAACCTCTATCTTATCCAAGATTGTTGGCACAGCGAAACTGGCGCTCTTGGACGCTCCCAGTATAGCCACGATCAGCCTGCAAAGCGGAATTCAGAAGCAGACATGAAAGAATAAGCGCCGAAAAACTAGCCAGGTGGAACCAGCAACTACAATGGAATTGAACGGCGAGAGCGTACCCTTCATGTCCAGGGAAGAGGTTGGCTGAAGAGAGGAGCGGTAAATAGCCTATGTCTGATCCAATCCCCATAAATATAAATGCTGCAATATACGTTTGTGCTGACTCGGAGCCGAATCCAAGCAATACCCAGGCGAGCGCGTTCATGAGCTGGCCAATTGCAGCTGTTATGCGCGGTCCCAGATAGTCAAGCAGGAGGCCAGCAGCCAGAGAGAAGGAGAAAGCGAAGGCCAAACAAGTTACAAATATATTTCCAACTGCTGAGTTCTGGGACTCGCATATGTACCGCTTCCCCCCATGCATAGGGTCTCTCATGTCGGGGTTACCTTCCGCCAGGTATTGGTCGCACAGCCATGCGTAGGCATCCGCCCTGAATAGCAAATTTGAAAGGTTTGGCCATGCAAAATATACACGAGCTGTCAAAAAGGCATACATAACATACGTCACCAGCACGAAATAGCGTCCAACTCCACACGGTTTCCGCTGATTCTTTGCCGCCAAGACGGCGGGTGTGTTCTCCACATGAGCTATCGCCCCCTGTATAAATCTGCTCCAGAAGTTCCAGAATCCCTTCTTTCCAATTCCATCAGAGCAGGGAGAAGCGTTGCTCGAGCCTCCAGCTGGCCGGCTCGGCAGCTTGGCCGCGGGGGCTGGCATTTGCCCGGTGTGGGAAGGCGACAGTGCTTCCGCCGAGTGAAAGATGGGAGCAAAAGTGCCAAAGATCTCGAAACATAACACAAGACTCGGAAAATAGATAAAATCGACGGGGGAAAAGGAAGCACGAGCGAAAACTTTGCACGTCAAGCGAACGCAAGGATGCAGTTCCGGCGGTCACCAGTGCAATTCAACTGGCCCGTTTGAAGGTCAATTCCACCTTGAAAGATGAAAGGTTATCAAAATTACCCTTCCTACAAGTTTTAAACGAAATGTCAGTAGTGTATGCTTAGCTGGGAAATGGCCAAAGAGAGGGTACTGCAATGCTCGTCGGAAGCACTTCTGTGAAAAATGCCAATTCACGTAGCTTGCTGCTGGCTATGCAACAAATGTGGATAATCCAACTTCTATGAGAGATTCTGTTAGTTCTTAAATTGTATATTTGTGAATGGATAACCGCTGATAAACATCCCTGAGGGACCGCAAGCCTTCGGTGGGGCTTGCAACCACGAACTCAGTTGGTTGGCGAGCTGTGGCGGCCTGTTGGCACGAAAGAACGAAAACGGGGGAAAAGCTTGCTCTCTTACGTGTCAAGTGAAATAGTTCACAAGTGTAATGTGAAACAAAACAAAACTACACTGTTGCTTCTCTCCTTGCTTAGCTTGCCCACTTCTTCCCCACAGCAAGGTCCCTGGGGGGCATAGCCTGTTGCCTGTCTAGCAAAGTTGCACAGCCCATGCATTATACACCATCTTCGCTCGAATAAATGCCAGAAAACAACCTTATTATTCACTGCACTTAGCCAGACATGCCTGGGATCTCTCCAATGCGCCGATGGGGAGCGCGAGCGCGTCGGGTGTGGTGCGGGCGCTCGATACTGAGGATTACCACGCTCGGCATCAGAGCCAACACTCCTAAGAGGAGAGCTATTGAGAAGCAGGTGATTCTTATTATATCCACTAGCAAAACTGGGCACGGTGATACAAAGGCTTATGGCTGATGCTGATGTAGCGAGGCTCCTTTAGGGAGAGTCGTGAGCTGCGAGAGAACCGAAGTACTCGAGATGACCTCACCCTTTGTACACTCCCGTCGCTCTTTAGGAGGCTACCCAGCCACTCATACTTCAACGCATTTAGATTGTTGCTTTTTACAATGAAATTAACTAGCAGGAAATATAGCATGCTATCAACCCAGGCAAACTAGGTGGTCCTATTACTATAGCGCAAGGAGAATGGATTATTTATGGCAAATTATGTAGCGGTTGCTAAGAGGTAGCTGACCTTCAGTGGACCCCCACGCCCCATAGTTACACCGGCCTAAAGGCCCTGGCCCGCTTAAAAGCCTTGGCTTCAAGGCCTTGGCCGGGTGCTAGGTGGAACGGCCTGGATTGGGATGCAGTGCATCCTCCCCCAACTGATGCTGTGGAAATTTTATAGCACATTCCTGGCAATCTGTAGTCAGGCAACCTATACTCAAGCAACCTATAGTCTGCAAGTCTGTAGGCAACTAGAGGCCCAGGCACCAACTTGGCAGAGACCGTGCTGCATCTGCCGCCTGTCCTGCCTCCTTACTTAAAAGAACATATGCCCCGGTATGCCATGCCAACTCCAAATACCCAAAAGACAGTACAGAAGAAGACAGTAACGGTGAGGAAGGCACACAGCATCAAATGCTGTCGCGTTACTGCTCTGCTTCCGCTGCCGACTCGTGGCCTGTATATGTATGGGCTGGAACAGTTGAGTGGCTAACCACAGCGTCCTACCTTGAGCCGGCGAGTTTAGAGCCTCGCTGCTCCAAAGTACAAAAAGTTTAAATTGCATTTGGAGGCGGCGTCGAACTAGCTGTAGGGAGACGAAGGAGCTCAGATCGCAGTCGAGAAGAGATTGGCCCTCTAGAATAGATAAAAGAGGGGAAACAGTTCATTTTTTGTAAGCGGCAGTGTAGATATAACCAATAATGCATAAGGTGGTGCAAATGACGCCGCTCACGCTGGGGATGTACTCACCTCTTGCCGGCTGAGGAGGATAAGCGCATGCCTCCAAAAGGAGGAGCTTCAGGAAACCACTAGGGTTGTCGCAGCTATGTCATTTTAAAGCAGTATTTTCGTTTTGAAGGCTTCTACGAATCGGTACATATGCGTCTAAGATCTCAATGTCTGCCGTTGGCTCCCACTGGTATCTCGTTGCTGCCTTTTCTTGTGAAGGAACTTCGGTGACTCCCTATGCCTTTCTAGGAAGTCAACATCCATGGTATGGCGACACCTCCAAACTTTTTCTGCGTTTCACCCCCCTTCCCGCTTCGGGCTTTGTGTGAATTCACTATAACCCAAACGCTTGAGCTGAGAGTGACAGCTGAACATCGTTCGTCGTAGTTTCTTGCCTGACTCTCTTCTGTTATTTGCATCCATTGCATCCAAGCCGCGCGGCTTCAGGCTGTATCTGAAAGGCAGAAGCAGAGGGAGTCCGGAGCTGGCTTCCATGGAGCATGTCTAACGCCGGGTCAGGCAAGGGTGTTTCCAAGTAGAGCAGTGATGCACCTGCAGATTAGAGAGCCCCATTTGGGCGACTTCTCAACGGAAACACAGAGGAAGAAGGCAAATATCTGGCCTCCCTTCCCTGTATCCCGGCGTCCATAGAGCAGCAACCCAGGGCCAGAGGCTGCGGGAGAGATGGCCACCTGATATGGGGGTGCACCTACATCGATTGATACGCGCTAGCTCCACAAGCAAGCACAGTAACGCCTTCGATTGTGCATTCATCACATCTGTAAACAATTGCTGGACATTTCTACTTGCGTGCAGGCTACTTGCTTAAGGCCAAGTGAATGTCCTCGTGCCAACTTCGGGCAGGCTAGGCTACACTCACACAAAACGAACTGCGCGAGTGTGCATAGTGCATTCTCTGCGCAAATACAAAGACTTGCCAAAGCCTTACTAAGTAGGGGTTTTGCGCAATGAGTACATAAAGAGTGGTTTCCACTAACCTAACGGCCACGCGCTCAGCAAGCAGCGGATCGTGCAGTGCAGCTCCTGTCGGATAATCACGCAGGGCACATCGACTTGTTTAACTATTGTCACTCAAGCATGCAGTTACACGGTTTGAATATGACAACTTTTATGCGGCTTTAGATGGCAATCAACAACATCCTTGTACGTGCACCAGGCCAAAGCTACCCCGACCATACAGAAGCCACGGGTAACGACTGGAATACCATGCTGCAGCAGTAGAACTGGTTCCTATCCTCTATTAAGGGGCTAAATAGTTCAAATATAAGCATTTTTAGTGTTAAACAGGGGTGGTTTATACTGGGTGAGCATTCACAACATTGAAGGCGGCTTGTGGGGCCGTTTACAACGGCGCTGATGATGGCCCCATATACACTCGCTTGACCTCGATAGTTCGATGCAACCGAGTTGACTTTTATCGCTTCCCTTGCACATTATTAAAAATAATAGGGAGTTCAGGTTGTTCGAATTTTCTATTTTTGTAGTTTCAGAGGTCGTTCGATTGGGGCCCCATGAGGCCTTCGTTGTCTATGATACGGGATATGCATCTGATGCGGAGTCGTCTTCCGTGGCTAATATATTAGAGACTGGGAAAGGGTAGTGACTCTGCTTCTATTGGCCTAGGACCTTCTGGGGATGGAACTCGTCGTGGGGGATCACTCGGGCCTGTGCAAGGAACTCTCTTTTGTGTCCGCCGAAACTCGGCGTACGCGCATTATAAAGAGGGCCAAGCAAGACCGTTCTTTAGCAGTCACAGCCCTCTGTTGGGGGGGGCCTTCAGGGTAAGTCCATATGCAGACGAGTACCTGCATTTGGTGCCTATGACGCACTACAGCTTTCCTGCTAGTTGTTAGGGTGAGTAAGCTGTTAAGTTTGTACTCCGTGTAGAACAGAGACGATGCCATACTGCCACATCGTCCTTCTTATGGAAATAACGAAGAATAAACCCGAGAAAAACTATGACCGTGAACTGTGTGTGCGTTTGCACAGCGGCAACGAAGTTTCCGAGATTGCAGTAGGTCGGGCAGACGGATCCGTGGAGGCATTCGCCACCTCGAATATAATATGTGACGCCCCTCTTCCTGAAGAATCTCTTGCGATAGATAATTCCCTCCAGCAGCCTCTTCGATCCTTCCAGCTGCCGTCATCGCCGGTGGCTCTATCGCTTATAGGATCGGGAGAGTGTCGTGCATACACGCGTTCTCTCCTTTGTAAATCATGGTTATCAAGCGGTGTGACAGCAGGCGAAGCTTCGCTTTGTAGTTCACTCTTGCCACCGCCCACAGAGGCTGGATCCACAGCAGCGGAAAGTGCAGCCTGCTGCAGTAGCTCCAGCAGGCTGCTCCTCGCCGTTGGCCAGAGGGGCCATGCATGCGTAGTTGAGTGGGAAGGATGTTTCAGCACGCGCCTTGTGGAGGCTTCGAGCGAGCCTGGAGCCGCCGAAGAATCTCCGGATGAGGCTATTGAGAGGGAGCTGGCTGACGTGTCAGTACAGTTTCTCCCCATAGACAAGAATCCCAGGGCTGAGCCTTCCGCAGTACAAACAGTGATCGAAAGCGATTCGTTCTGTTGCAGAGCTGCATACATGCTTCCAGGCCCTATAGCGGCCGCCAGCAGCCATCCCTTGTGTCACAGCCTCCTGGCCTTCGGTGGGAAAGAAAACGACGCAAAGGTTGTGGATCTGGACTATAGGAAGACCATTTGGTGCGCGAAGAATGTGAAGCCTAGCTTTTTGGGGCTGCGGTGCGATGTAGCGGTGAATAAAATAGAGTGGTTGCTGCCTATACACCCCATGGTGCTTGCTGTGGGAACTGCTAAGGGCGCATTGCGCTTCTATGACTTGCGCTGCCAGCGCCGACCCGTGCTAGAAGTTTGCGAAGCTACCCAAGAAAAACGGCCTGTCACAGCCCTGTGTGTCCGCCCAACAGCTGAGGTGCTGCAAAACAAGACGGATGTCCGGGTAGCACTATCTCGTGCGGCAGAGGTTGCTGCTTCTTGCTCCCGCTGTGAAGCCGAGGCGGCACATACCTGTGCTACAACTGCGAATGGGAACGGCCAGAAGTCGGAGAATAAATGTTCTCCTGGACTCCCCGATCATTCCAGCTGCAAGGATGGTGCGGCAACCGAAGCAGCTCAAAAGTTGCTGGCCTGTTGCAGCGGCAAGGAATCAGCCGTCGTCTACTATGCGGACTCTTACGGGATGATCTACGGCATGTGCGTGCAGAGTGGGGCTGCCATGCTGCGTCTGGCTGACAAAAGCTGTCCAAAATACAACTCTTCATCTTACCGGTCGCTCAGTGACATCCCAGAGGCAGATAGGACGCCGGAAGTTAAGAGGAAGCTCATCGCTGCTATGCTAGACAAGCACCGAGAGAGACTTTCCTCCAAGAAAAACGATCATCCAGTATCCTCCGCTGCATGCATTGAGTTGCAGCTTGCCGCTTCTCCTTTAGGAGGTTACAAAGGAGCCATGGGGGCAATTCTTGGTGAGGCTTACACCGCTTGTTTCTAGACATGGGGGCTCTGGCGCGCAGGACTGTTACAGATGCTCCGGTGTGCTTTCTACCCTGTTGCTTTGCTGCAGGCCTCGGATTAGACCCTGCTGGAGAACGCCTTTTTGGTGTGGGTTTGGGACGTTACGTCTATGTGTTCAACGCAAAGTCGCGCAAGCTCTGCGAGCAAGTGAGTTTGTTATCTTGTGTGTTGCTGCCGCTGCAGGAACTGCTTGCTTTCAACGGCAGTTGCACAGACCGCATTAGTGCGTGTTTGCCACGTGATGCAGGTATTTCTGAAACAGAAGCTCACCGGTGTCCTAGCTGGAGGTGGGGAAGCGGCCGGCGGAATACGGCGGCATGCACCAACCAGGAAGGACGCAGCAAGCGAGGGTAGCAGCAGCGGATCGGATGCAAGCAGTTCAGAAGCGGAAGAAAGTGATGACAGCGACGAAGACGATTCAACTGACTCTTCTTCAACTACAGACAGCGGGCAGAAAGCTGGTCGCCTCGCGCACAAGAAGCCGACTGGCGACGCCGCTACTACACGCAAGAGGAAGATCGTAGCGGATGGTAAATCTAAAAAGAAAAAGCGGTAGCGCGCTGCCCAGCCATTGCCGGAAGCTTGGAAGCGTGCCGGTTAAAGAAAAACCGAACTCGTTTTCAGTATAAAGATACGCAACGTATTCACTAGCATTGTTCCGATCCGTTTTGAGGGTCCTGTAAAAACATGGGCGAGTGGGCGAATCAGGGTTAGATGCTAGAGTAGGACCTCCTTTAGCGGGTGCGAGCAGCAATAGCTGCACGGCCGCATACAGTAGCCCATTTTTCAGGCTGATACGAGAAAGTTGCAGATCTTGTGCTCGTCGCTCGGCAGGACATGTAGTGAGCAAGTGATGGAATTAGCAGGCTGATAATGCGATGGCTCCGGTCCCAACATCGAAACACCAGTTGCAGCCCTCGACTAGTGCCCCGCCACCTACAAACCACTGCATTGCTCCTTGCGTACACAATGAACTAACGGAAACACGTTTAGACTGCAGCAAGCAAGCTCGATTCAAGCGGGACTATGTGATAGAATACGGCAACGCGGAACGGGTACTCTTATGCCAGTCAATGCTCTCAGAGTCGGATTGATGTCAATGCATGGAAGGGAAGGCTCCTTCTCATGAAGGACGCTGTGTGTCATCCAACGAGCGTATTGCTAACAAATGCACTAGAGGATTCTATATAGACCCAATGCAGCAGCCAATCCACTCTGTAAAAGCAGAAGCTTAACGACAATGAAGCCGATATCCAGCTTGTTCAAGTTGGTTCAAGCTGTAGTCGCAACCCTCATCCGGGAGGCCCTCAGCCACACAGGCAGCCCCACAGAAATGCAGCCCTGAGCCTAGCGATTAAAGGCAGCAAAGCTGCAAGCCACGACTTTTTTCTCCTTCCCCTGCAAAACCACATCCTCACCAATCAATCGAATGCGGTGCTCGAAGGAAGAAACAACTTAGCGCTTGCCAACCAAGTAGGTACACATGTTCCCAGCTACTCCTTCTTTCCTTAAATCAAACGCCTAAAATTTGCATAGTGTATATCTAGCAAACAAAGAAAAGGAACAGTGCTGGTTCAGAGTCTGGTTAATGCTAGCAGCACTAGGACAGAATCTTCTGCCCATCAGACGAACGAGACTGATACAGTTCATCATTGTAACTTCACAGAAAGCGCAGCCTGTATAAATATATATATCTCCGTCAGACCTTTTCTTGTCAGCATGCTGCTGCTCGCGGCAGCTGTCAGGTTAACGAGATTCACTCTGCTCATCAAAGGTGATGAAGGGAAGGGCGAATGTTTGGATTGGCCACCCATTTCTGACACCACTAAGCAACATGTTGTGAAGGAGGCCTTCTGCTTAGAAGTATCGGAGGGGGAAGGCACGAGAGGCAGAGATCAGCAGCGAAGCTGAAGAGCCTGAGGTGCCCGCAAGTATAGCGGGGTGTTAGTGCGATGGCTGCGGTCCTAGCAGCAAAATGCCAGTTGCAGCCCTCGAGTGGAGCCCCGCGTCATAGATACAAATGCACGGTAAGCTGCTATGAAGGTGGCAGGATATGCTAAGCACCATTTGTTTTTCCGTCAAGTCCGTATAAAACAGTTGGTGGGTTGTACGGGTTTCCCTATTAGCGAGAATACAGGATGACACCGAAAGGTAGAACATGCACTGCGGCCTCATCACTTCCTGCCTCCCACGGTGTATGGAGCCAGGGGCTATGTCGAGAGCCGAAATGTTATTGCAAGGGAGAAAATAGTGCGTAAGGATACTCAATATGCCAGTAGTTCCCCCGCACACCTTGCGTAAGAGAGCACTCACATGACGACGGCCACACGAAAGATTGTGCGAATAACATTCGTGGACCCCAAGAAACGACAATATAATTAACACAAATTAGGAGATGAAATGCTATCAAATGAATAAACAAATGAAGGGGAGGAATGCCTTCGAATCTTGAGGCGGTGAAGGCGGGACATGTTTCAAAAGAGTTGATGAAAACGAATACACATGTGCTAGTTTCACCGCTCTACGAGTCAGGATACGCGTTAAAAGACAAAAAAAAACGAGTTCTAAAAAGAAGGGTTGTAGCTGAAAAGTGGAAGGAGCTGAAACCCTGCGGATTTCGCATCCATTTATCTCCGGTAGCAGTATTTCTTGAAGCTGAAGTACAGCTGCATGATGCCGCGGTCGAAAACGTTGCGAAACCCTCTGAATCGTTCTAAGTGCCATTCGCGATTCAAAACTTTGAATGCAACATCTTCATAAGGAGGTCCCGCATGGAAGCGTACGATGATAGTGTCTGGCGTGTCAGACGGCTCCAGTGTCCAGGTGGGAGTCTTCGTCTTGGCGATTAAATCCGGGTAAAATATATTGAATTTATACCCCTGTACGATTTTTGGAGGCGGATTGTCGTGATCGTAGTGTGTCTGATTATACTTGTTCCAGACATAACAAGTGCGGACGCGATTAAAGAAACGAGGTTTCCTAGGGCGGTACTTCTCCTCCCATCCATAGTGCTGAGCAGAGCAACAAGCGAAGAGAAAACACACATATATTCACCACAACCAGTCCATAAAACAAAGCTAAATACAATATAAACCCTTTCTATTGTTCCAGAGTTCGGGATATTCGAAAAAAAACAATATAAAACAAATCCAACAAATACCTGTTTCAGCTTCATTTCGGAGGAAGCTGCAAGAACCTCCTCGTCTGGACTTGCATTTTTCTGCTCCTTGCGCACGAAATCCTCGTAGCTGGCGAAACACAAACAAAGAAATCAAATAAATTGAATAAAAAACGGATACACAGAGGTGTATTGAGAAGCAAATCAAAACAATTCAACAATCGCTTCTGCTTCAAGAGGCATATCCATACGCCATCACAAAAAATAGAATGACGACGATGGTGATAGCAGTAAAAGCTAATAATAATAACAACGGCCCAACACTTATTCTTGAGCAAGTATAACTATGGTTTAATAAATATGCTAGGAAATACTACTACTTTTTCGTCGAGTGTAGCTGTGTTGCATATCTACTAATTACTATTATAGTAAGTGCAGAGAAGGGGGAGCAGCCTCACGTTACGATCTTGGCTGCAGGGTCTAGGATTTCATCATCGTCTTCTTCTTCTTTTGCATCTTTCTCCTTGTTTAGGCCGAGTTGAATAAGGCGTTTTTCCCGTTCTCTTTGTTTGGCTATCTTTCTTTCAGCCAATCTCTGTTCTAATTCTTCATCGGGGTGAAGAATGTTTGTTTCCATTCGAAATTCATCAAAAGGGTATAAAATAGGAGAATAGGGGCCCCTGGGTTTGGGGGCCTCTGCCTCATCAGAGTATGGCTCCAGCTCAGGAGAGTAACTCCCATCTGCTCCTGGGTTAATTTCTTTTTCAACAACCCTCGCCATACGTTTTGCCTGTTCTTGAATTTGCTGCACTTGCTGCTGCTGCTTCGCCTCCTCCTCCTGTATTTCCAGCAGATCATCTGTTATCCCCATTTCCTCTGCCCGTGCCTTCATTTGCGCTGCCTCAGCCTCAGCTCTTTCGCATTTCATTTGGTGGTCCAGCTCTGCTGCTTTCTTCTGAATTCGCTGGTGATACACCAGACAAACAGCTCTCGCCTACACAAACACCAACACAACAAACCCCACCATAACATACCTAGTACGACTTAAATATACACCTAAAACTATTTTTCGTTTCAAAGCCCTAGTTCCATATAAAACATGCATGCATGCATGCATGCATGTATGCATGCAGGCGAACGGCGACAAGCCCGCAACGGGAAATCCAATATATATATTATTATATACATATTTCTACATCTCTATAAAATAACAAGCATGCTCCATTATTTTATGCAGCCGTATAAAGAACAGAAAAACAACAGCAGCTGCCATGAATCGTATTATCGAAATTTGTGTTGAATTGGATTACCCTGAAAAGAGGAATCTTTTGGAGTATTGCTTCCCAGTAAGCTGAGTCTACATCTTCTTCTGTTTCAAGTTTGATTTTGATGCTTTCTTTAAGAGCATCAAGCTCTTCAGCTGTCTTTCCACTAAGAATTGCAGTAATATCAGAAGTTACTCCCACAGCAATACCTGAGTCTGCATCTCTCACATCTCCTACACAAGTATTATTAGCTAAGATAGCAGCGGCCTGAGCTGCAGCCTCAGCAGATGAATTTTTTCGAAGTTCTTCTAATACTTTCTTCTTTCTTTCTGCTCTTTCTAAGGCATCCTTTGTTAACACCAATAGAGCTTCCCAGAAATCCTGATAATCTTTATCTACAGCCGTTGTATCAACTCCAATATGCAGCTTCACATCAGCCAGCATTTCTTCGATCATAGGCACAGTCATTGCTGCAGCAGCAAAGAAAACAGAGAAAGAAACAAAACAACAAAGAAATACATTCAAAAACGTTAACGCTGTCAGCCCTTGTCTATTGCCTCCCCTTAGATAAAGAAAAAACGAAAAATTCGAAAGAGCGAAAAAAATGAATTTCAAAGAGAAAATATGTTTGATATATTGAACATTCATGAAGGAAACATTTAATTTAAACAAATAAACGAAAAACATCAATATTCTTCAACCAACACTATTAACTATGATGCAGTGTACAGACACCTCCTGAAACAACTACCTGCTGCAGTTTTGAATAATAGACAAACAACAGAAGAATACAAACTCAATACAAAATAAATTTATTTCAATTTACTATAAAATTCATTCCTTCTCTGTATGCCCTTAGACCCCTTGTTTTAAAGCTTGAAGCTGATGAATTTGAATAAAGATAAATTCGAAATAAAATTGAATAATGCATGCATGAAAACAAATAGATATATAT
>CAJFCZ010000127.1:3779-25895 GCA_904066245.1 Eimeria sp. OTU-Y
AGTTTCGGTAGATACTGACATGGCGATTGTCGGCGTTTGATGTGCATTTGCGAGGTCAGTGTCGAACTTGACAACCGGTATCGGTGAATTAGTGATGCGGTGCATGTGCCGCGCACTACGTGGAAGGACGCGGCAGCGACTATACAGAGATGTGTTTTAAAATTTGTGCCGCATTTGCTGCCATGCAGTTTACGCGGAGTCACAACTGTTCTTCGGCGGACGGGGACCCGTGAACAACAGGAATGGGCAGACGGCGGGAACGGTATTAAGTGTGTGAAGAGTAATTGCGTTTGCAGGAGAGAACGAGGTATTTGCATTCCCTCTTGTCCAGCTATTGGGAAGGGGCCAAAACGTGTAGCCCACTTTGAAAGAAATTGCTTGCTTCCACGAGTTTATTCAAGCCGTTTTGTTTCCGGAGGATGTGGGATTGATGGTTGCGTTACTGTTTTTTGTCTTGCCTGGCATCTTACGCAGACGTGTTCATAGCACTCCAGCACAGTAGGCAGGGGCTTTCGGATCGGATGCCTTCGGCTCGCAGGCACGCGATGGTTCAGGTAGGCTTCTAGCATTTCCAGGCGTGGACAGTGTGCCAGAAAGAAGCGATTGGGCATGGGCTCCTTATGCAGCCACCTCCATTGTCCTGCGGTTAGCATTGAGGTTGCGTTTAGTTTGGCTGCTCTTGTTGAACTACGGTGCGTCTGCCTGTATGCATATCCGCACGATGTGGAGAAGGGCAGGCGAGCCTGCATGGGTGAGCATTGTGGGGCTTTGCAATGTGTGTTTGGGCGTCTACAGGCAGGGTCTGTCAAAGCCTCCTGTGGCTTGACAACCGTGCACTTGATCGATCAGGAAGTATGCATTGAAACACCGGTGTTCCGGTGTACGCTCGTGTGGGCGCTGTTATGGTTTTTTCTGTATGACGGGAGGCACGGAGGTGTGTATGTTCTGGAGTGCTTGTGCAATGAGTTACAGTATGAGGGATATCGGGAGCTAATTTCGTTTCCAACTCTGCTTAGTTTCGGTAGATACTGACGCAGCGGTTTTCGGCGCCTGATGTGCATTTGCGAGGGCAGTGTCGGATTTAACAACCAGTATCGGTGAATTAGTGATGCGGTGCATGTGCAGCGCACTATGTGGAAGGAAGCGGCACCGATTGTACAGAGATGTGTTATAAAATTTGCTCCCCATTGGCTATCATGCCGTTTACGCGGAATCACATCTTTTCTTCGGCGAACGGGGACCCGTGACCAACGGGTAGCGGCAGACGGCGGGAAAGACATCAAGCGTGTATACATTAATGGACAGCGCACTGCTCGCTACAGGCGTGTACTTCAGCATGCGCGCGTACTGCATCGGGCAGCAACGACTATACAGTGATTTGTGTTTAATGTCTGAACCGGGTGGCGGTTAATCCGGGCACGTAGGATGATGATTGCTCTGATGTGAAAAGGGGAAACGCAAACGGCGGGCAGCGGCAGACAGCGCGAAGAACGACAGGCATGTACAGATCGCGGTGTTTGCATGTGTCCTTGTCTATCTATTGGGGAGCAGGCGGGCATGTCTGTATGGACTGGCTCATTTAATCTATTCTGTGTTCGGAGTAGGCGGGATTTATGATTGCTTTGCTGGTTTTCGTCTGGCCCGCGCAGCTGACGAAAATTGTTCGAAAGATTCCACACACGCACCACACACATATTCCACACACATAGTGGGCAGAGACAAGCGAAACTCACGCCCCCTGTATACGAGTACCTGATGCTTCCCCGACATCTCGAGCATTTTGGAGTATTGCAAGCTACTGCGCATGACCGCCCCATGCAGCCATCTACACCTGCGGTTAGCACTGAACTCTTATTTGGTTGGATTGCCTTTGTTGAAATAGGCTCTGTCTGCCGGTATGCATACCCGCAATATTTGCAGTAGCGGAGGCGAGCCGGCATGTGTGACAATCGAGGGATGGTGCCGCTTCCGTTTGCGCATCTATGCCTGTATGTGTCAAACCCTTTCATGGCCTGGTGATCCTTCGCCATTTTGGTCAGGAAGTATGCGCCTAGAAACAAACACACGTGCGCGGTGCAGTCATGGGCGCTGTTGCGCTTCAGACTGTCTGTTGGCAGCCAGGGGTTGATGTATCTATGCATGCAGATAGGTTTGATGCTGCAGGGCAGCAATGACTGACACAATGGTTGTTTATCACTCACTTTAGTTTTTTATATACTTGGGAAAGATGTGCGGGGCCTCTGTTCTGCGTTTAATGTTGAGGTTGACATAAGCGGTTTCTGTGGATCGGTAAGGCAGTATCTGTGCACTGCCACATGCGGTAGGAGGCGGAAACGACTACGTGGTGATCTACCACAATGGCCAGCAGGTTTAAATAGCTTGGGTATGTATGGTCATGATTACTCTGCGGTGGATGGTACAAAAGAAGTTCAGGCAACGGGGGACGCCAGAATAAACAGAATTTCTATGAATACTGATGGCGTTTTCGAAGCATAACGCCGAAGCCATGGCTAACTGTGTAGCTGTTGAGTATTACAGAAGGGAGCTAAGTGGGTGGTGCAGACTGGCGTTTCAGGTTTGGGGATATTGCTTAAGCTGCTTTGTGTTCGGAGTACGTGCAGTTTACGAGTGTATCACTGGTCGTTGGCGGAGCTTGGCACCCAGTGGCAAAGCGTTCACCCCACTCAACATAGTAAGCAGAGGCAAACAGTAAAGGGACCATCGCTGTTCACACATTTAATGTTTCCTGAGCGTCTTGAACATTTCTGACTAGTGTTGGCCCCCCGACAAGATGAAAGCCTCATATAGTCAGCTGCATTTGCTATGCAGTTGATAGCGGAGGGTGACTGGTTTGCGTGTGCGTGATGCGCTTGGCTTTGCCTGCCTTTATGTGAACATTCGCTATTTCACAGCAAGCTTGCGCAACTGCATGTGCAAGCATTGCGGGGATATCTGGCTGGTCTGCGCGTATGTGGGGCCGCGGCTTGCGAAGCCATTTCTGGGTTCATTGTTTTTCGCTGCTTCCGTCAGGAAGTATGGGGATACACGTATATCGTTTTCGTCGCTGTAGGGGTGCCGTTATGCTTCCGCCTGACGAGTGGCACTCACGGTTGTGCATGTGCGTTCGTGCAAAGTAATGGAGTCAGAGTGTCAGGGCAAGTAACAGTTGAGTTAGCGAACCATGGCGTCTGTTTCGGTACCTACTAGGGAGGTGCGTTTCGTCTCTCCGATGTGCGTTAGCATGTAACGGACTGTGCATGAGCTTACCACCGGTAAAAGCGAATTAATGAGGCAGTCTATGCCCAGCTGAGTACGGGGGAGGTGGCGTCAGCGATTTTGCAGTGATTAGTACCGAATGGCTTCTAGGATTGGCTGTCATCCTACGACAAGGGTACGTGAACGACGGTCAGCAGCAGAAGACGCGTAAATGTGTAAACATTCATAGAGCTTGCACAAGCGGACGCGGGAACCACATAGTCTTCTATGTAGCTGTTGGGAAACCAGGGAAACGTTCGTCGTATTGCAGGGGTGTGTGCCCGTTCTAAACTGGTTTGTGGTCGGATAGGTACGGCGTATGGTAATGCTACAGGTAGCTGACGAAGTTGAACAGCTGATGGCAAAGTGTTCATTGCGCGCCAACATAGTAGGCACAGGCACCCTGACAAGAAGCCTGCCGCGTGCAAGCATGTGATGCTTCTCGTACTCCTCGAACACTTTCGTGACTTGTTGGTCTGCCAGCACAAAAGCGATTCGACGTAGTGACCCACGCAGGTGGCTCCATTGTCCCAAGGTTAGAAATGTGCTTGTGTGGTTCGGTTTCTATCGTTGAAACGAGCTCTGTCTGCTGGTATATGTGCACTCAGTATGTGGAGAACGGCAAGCTGACCTGGATGAGTGAGCATTGTTGGGCTGCGCAGTTTGCAGTTTGCCTAAGGCAGCGGTGTGATGAAGCATCATTGGCACCTCCCTTGCCCAAGAAGTATTCACTTAGACGTAAATGCTCTGATCGTCGTGGCTACGGTTTTTATGACGCTTTAGGCGGTATGGTTGTATATGTGGGCCTGCGTGCAAGCTTATTGAGTTGCAGTCTGAGGACAAGTGAGGCCAAGGTTCACTCCAATTACGTCTTGCAGTGCATTCTACCAGGGCGTTCTTCGTCCATGCCGCGATACGTGTTTGCGATACAGTGTCCGTCATTACGATTTATCTCAGTTCAGTAGTAAGGAAACGCGTGTAGAGAGTGATTCTGCAGCGCAGTGCGTGGGAGGAGGCAGCACTTGCTGGGTGGTGACGTGCTTTCGCCGTATGGCGGCACTGATGGTTTTTCCGATTGTGCAAGATATCAATTTTTTTGAGCAGGAGGTGTACACAAGGTGCTGTCGCGGCCGACGGTGCGGCGAAGGGGAACTGTGTCAATTCGCATGAAACTGGTAGCTGATGGTCAAGCTGTTGGAGGGGCACCAAATGAAACGGAACCCGTAGTGCCGGCGAGTGTTTCTGATTTGGCAAGATTAGCACAGACGTTTTGTTCTCGGGCTAAGTGCGGTAATGAACGTGTCATACGTTTCCGACCGGGCTTGGCATCATACAGCGAATCCTTCATTAAAACGATTCCTGGTTACAGAGGCAACCCGGAATCAGGCGTGCAGTAGTTGAACCTTTAGAGCGCTGCATCCGAGTAGGCAACAGGGCAAGCAGGAAAGAAATGGTCGTTGTGCACACGAGCAATATTTTGCGTAAGTGCTAAACGTTTTCAGGTATTGTTGGTCTCCCAACAACGTGCTACTTGACAGCCCCTGCCCTTGCTGCCAGCTGCTGGGTGCTGCCGTTCAGGTGCGCAGGCGTAGTTTGCTTGCCCCTGCGTAGCCGCCTCCTATGGCGTTGCGATTGTGCTGCGTTTTTGCCAGGGCGTATGAAAAAAATTAGCCGCCATATCTGTTCCAATGCTTAGCGTTAGGCAACTAAAAGGTTTCGTAGAAAGTCGGAGGAGCCCTATGGTTTTTCGTACAAATATGGATGCGCTTATGTGCCAGGCAGTTTTACGGGAGGCATGGGTGTGTATGTGAATGCAATCAGACTTATAAACTTGCATTGTGGGGACATATGACTGTTTGTTTTCGGTTAAGCGCTCTTCTGTTTGCTATGCACATGGGCAGGCGGCCTCCCCAGCGCGGAATGCCTCTGCAAGACGTCGGCGTACACTAACACTAAAAAACGATTTCAGTAAATTGGTGATGCAGTGAACGTACAGCGCAGCAAGTGACGGGAGGTAGCAGCGACTACGCAGCTTCTGTCAGGCGCTTGGTAGTATTGACAGCAAGCACGGTTATGCATGATACTAACTCCTCTGGGGAGCCATGACTAGGGGAGGGGGATCAGCGTTCGACGTTCGGTCCAACAAAAATTGTATGCATACTCACGACGCCTACGCAAGGGACCGTTACAAATGTCGCTCATTCTGCAGCTGTTGGGTAAGGAGAGCGAGGAGCTGGTAGAGCGGTCGCGCATGACTGCTTGAACAAGATTAGTTAAGCTGTGTTGTTTTAGGAGTGTGCGGAATTTATGAATGTGTCGCTGATCTTTGACGGGGCTCCTCATCCAACGACAACGTTCTCATACCACTCCAACACGGTAGGCAGGTTCCAATGGAAAGCGCTTCTGATGCTTTCTTGGAGTCCTTAATATTTCGGATTGTCGCGGGTCCTCCGAAAAAAAAGCGATGAGACGTGAAAGCCCCATGCAGCCACGTATATCGTGCTGCGGTTGGAAATGAGATGAGCTTGCGCTTGATTCGCCTGCCCTGGTTCAAATCGTCCCAATGTCCCGTACACCCACTACTTGGCGTCAAGCAAGCAGAGCTCCATCTGTGTGTATCGTGGGGCTGTGCTGCTTGTCTGCGCCAGCGGAATGATGCAGGCGTTCCTGGCCACATGGTCACGCACTGGTTTCGTCAGGAAGTATGCGCTAAGCCGCAAATCACCCGATCGGTTACGCTTCAATATGCCAGATGGGGGTATATGTGCCTGCGTGGAAATTTAAAAGCTTTCGGTGTGGGGTCAAGCGGGAGCTAATTTCGCTTTAAAAGCCAACCGTCTCGGTATCATGTACTGCGGTGTGTGTCGGTTGTGTGATATGCGCTTGGCAGAGCCTGAGGCAACCAGCTGTGCGGGTGATTAACCTAAGTGGGTTCTGCGCAACGCGAAACGTGGTATTGGTCAGCAGCGATTATGGCACGATTCCTTTCAAATTTTTGAACGCACCGGCGGTCAGTCCGGGTGGGTAGGATGATAGATATTCTGCGGAACACAAGCAGCCACAAGGGACAGCAGCGGGCGACGCTGACAACGCCTGTTATGTAGACAATGTTCATTGGGCACTTGTGCAGGGAAACGCATGATTTTCATATCGACAGATGTAGCTATTAGGAAGACAAAAGCCAGGGAACCCGTGACTCAGGTCAGTGTTTCTGCTGGGGCGGCAGTAGCTATGCATTGTTCCGTTAGGGGTAGCTGTAGTTTATGCGGGTATCACTCGCGTTGGTCTGAAATCGGAATCTGACTTCTAAGCGTTCATACGACTCCAGCATCGCAACCAGAGGCAGTAGGAAAGCACGCCCGCGGTCGACGATCGCGCGACGCTTCCGGTAGGCCTCGGACAATTTCTGTGTGATGGTCTTCCAGCACAAAGCGTTTCATCTGCGGAGGATAGTATGCGGGCCTGGATGTGTGGGCCTCCTGGGGTTGTGCACTTCCCCTTTGGCCACCTACAGCCCGCGCCTGGGAAGGCCTGGTAATCCTTCGCCGTTTTGGTCAGGAAGTATGCGCCTAGAAACAAACACACATGCGCGGTGCAGAAATGGGCGCTGTTGCGCTTCAGACTGTCTGTTGGCAACCAGGGGTTGATGTATCTATGCATGCAGATATGTTTGGTGCTGCAGGGCAGCAATGACTGACACAATGGTTGTTTAACACTCACTTTAGTTTTTTATATACTTGGGAAAGATGTGCGGGTCCTCTGTTCTGCGTTTAATGTAGAGGTTGACATAAGCGGTTTCTGTGGATCGGTAAGGCAGTATCTGTGCACTGCCACATGCGGTAGGAGGCGGAAACGACTACGTGGTGATTTACCACAATGGCCAGCACGTTTAAATAGCTTGGGTATGTATGGTCATGATTACTCTGCGGTGGATGGTACAAAAAGAAGGGCAGGCAACGGGGGATGCCAGAATAAACAGAATTTCTATGAATACTGATGGCGTTTTCGAAGCATAACGCCGAAGCCATGGCTAACTGTGTAGCTGTTGAGTATTACAGAAGGGAGCTAAGTGGGTGGTGCAGACTGGCGTTTCATGTTTGGGGATATTGCTTAAGCTGCTTTGTGTTCGGAGTACGTGCAGTTTACGAGTGTATCACTGGTCGTTGGCGGAGCTCGGCACCCAGTGGCAAAGCATTCACTGCGCTCAAGCCTTCTCTAGGTTTGTAACTGTTCACTGCTTTCGACAAGAAGTGAGCATTAAGAACCAAGTCTTCCTGTTGGCGGAGTAATGGGTACTGTTCCGGTTCAGGCGGTATGATGGCAGCCAAGGTTGTGCATCTTCCTGCATGGGAGTTTATGGAATTGCCGCATGAGGATAAGTGACAGCGAATTCGGATCAAATTAGTGTTTACGGGGCTAGCGCGTTTCGGTGATTCGATGTGCGTTCATGATATAAAGCAGGGCATTTCGCTCTATGTCAGTTTATTCGTAAGCAAGCGCATGCATTGGTTAATCACAGCAGCGCGGTGCATATTAGAAGGCATCAATGACTACACAATCGTCTGCGTGTGTGTTCAGTTCTGTTTATGGCAACTCGGGTTATGCAAAATGGTAGTTGTCTCTGGATAACGCTGCGCTGGATACTGAAGGACCTGCCGCGGCCGACGTTGTGGCCACTACAGGCTCTGTCATCATTTCGCATGGCGATCACGCGAAAACACGCAAAACCAACATTTCATTGCAGACGTAACAGGTAAAAATTAAGGAGAGCAGAACTCGTCTTGCAGGCTGGGGTCTCTGGCTTGAAACACGTACTGATGCTGTACTGCATTTGGCGGAGGTCCAGCATGTAAATGTGTCACCGATTTTCGGGCAAAGTGTTCCTAGAAATAAACTATAGCAGGCAGAGGCAAACGGGGAGCAAGCCTTCATCCTGCACTAGGTTGAGAGTTTTAGTACGTATTGGCCGTCTACGCACATCATGGATCTTTCAGCAAGACGAGACTCGACAACACTCCCCCTTGCTGCCTGTTGCATCGCAGTGCAGCTGGTGTAGTGCTTGGTATCGGCTTCCTTGTCCTGGCCTGAATTGCGCTGCCTACCAAAACGAAGATATGCAGGATCTCGTGGGGACCTAGCGGGAGCTAGGGTATGTGTGAACATCGCAAAGTTTGGCGGTTTGTAAGAACGCATCTCCGCACAATGCGTGGTGACGCCGTCCTTTTCTGGCCATACAATTTCGCCCTGGCATGCACGTAAAAGCGAAAAATTTGGTGGACGCGACAAGGGCCTGCGTTATATCTCAGCTTGTATGGCAACATGCGTGCAGAGTTTTGATTATGAAGCTGCCACGGAAGTTGGAACTGGTTTTGCTTCGGCGCTTATTTGCTGTCTACAGGACCGGCTTGCTTCATGGCTGTTATATGCATTTGCGATACAATGTACGGTCTTACTACAGATGATAGTGGATTAATGTGGCAGTATATGTGCAACACAGCATGTTGTAAGAGCCATCAAGGGCTATTCTGTAGCACTTTCGCGACACGGAGGACGATGGGACAGGTAGCGCAGACTGGTGTAACTATTTTCTCGATGTTCGGTAGGACGTTTTGTGTCCAGAGTAGGAGCCATTTATGAGTGCATCACAGATCGTTGAGCAAGCTTTGCATCAATCGGCAAAGTGTTGGTGCCACTCAACACAGTAGGTGAAGGCAGACGGGGACCAGGCCCTTCGTTTCCACAAGCGTGGTGTTTTCTTCGCGCCTTAAATATCTTGGATTATCGTTGACGTTCCGCTGCAAAGCGACTGGACATACGCGCTTCACGCAAACAACTGCATTGGTAGGCGTATGTAGCTTCTTCTTGATTCGCATGCCCTGCTTGAAAGCAGCCTGCTCTGCCGGCAGGCGTACACGCAGCCGCTAGGAGCGAAATAACAGACCTTCATCTATAAGCGTCGTGAAGTTGTCTACTTTGTCTCCTCGTATTTAGTCTTGTTCTATGGCTACGGCCCATCTCTCCTCACGACTGGCAGCTGTTTTTGTTTTCAGGATGTATGCACCTAAAAGCAAAATCACCTGCTTTGGCGCAGGTGCGGGTGCTGCTACGTTTCAAACACGCTGAGAGCAGGCAAGGATGCATGTGTGTATGCTTCCAGAGCCGGGAGCTGCACTGTAAGTTTGAGCTAGTTTCGCTTCTCCCCTGCTCTTCTTCGGGGCCTGCCGCTGCCGGCTGTTCCGATTCTGCGATGTGTGTTCTAGAGGGGGCCTGAAATTGAAGCTGATCGCAGATGATGGGGCAGTATATTTACAGCCCAATATATTGTACGGATAAGCAGCGACTGTATGCGATTATTTATCTCATCCGGGTACTAGCACTAGCGGGCAGTCCTGTTATATAGGATGAACGTTGTTCTGCGGGGAACAGGGAATACCGGAGGGCATCAAGGGGTAGACAGCACAGGAGAACGCAGAGCGCATAGCGCGTTGTGCAGCTACTGGTAAGACAAGATATCGCGGTCCCCGTAGTACAGGCCGTTGTGTATTGATTGATTATTTTAGGTTAGCAGTTTTGCGCTCAAAGTATATGTAATTTATAAATATTTCACATATTCCCTTGCGAGTTCGGCATCTCGCGGAAAACTGGTTGTGGAGCTCCACCGTAATAGGCAGTAGGAGGTAGTAGTGGTAGCGCGCAGAGGCTAGCACGACGGTGGCCCTTAGCGTGCGCGCAGATGGTTTCTTCAAACTTCCTGAACGTCGGCGATGGCCTTCCAGCATGACGAGAATGGGAGTGAACGGCCGGTGCACCCAGCTGCACCATCTCGCAGTTGCAATAAAACTTAACCTGTCTCCTTGTGCTGTATTGGAGCTACCTCCACCTGTCGTCAAGAATAGATGCAGCATACGGATCGACCGAGCGGAGCTGCATGTGTGAGGGAGGCGGGGCTATGCAGTTTCTCTGCGCTTGTCTCCGGAAGCGGTGCGGCGAAGCCCTCCCTAGCCATACGACTGCACGCTGCTTTGCCCAGCACGAATTGCGTTAAACGCAGACCACCTGGTCAATTTTTGTGTCTGTGCTGTTACCTTTCAGGCTGTATGTCGAAAGGGCTGCCCGTGCGCGCACTCTCATGCAGGTTTAAGTATTTCCAGTGCGAGACGTTTGAGACCATTCGGTTATAACTGTGCTTGGCTTGAGCGCCGACAGCAGCGGATTGACCCGGCATGCCCCCATGCTTTTGCAAAACCGAGTCTCACATTCCCAACGATACCAGTGAACTGGTAAGACTCGAGTACGGGGTGGTTGGTAACTAGCATTTAGTAGTATTAATGGCCAATCTGTTCACGTATGATGGTACTTGTTTTTGCGATTGACGCGAATGTCGAAGGGCGGGCAGCTCTTGGCGGCGTGGGCAACGCGATTTGTGCTAGCCTCCATAGCTCATGCACAAAGCAAACGAGGAGTTGTGGTGCAGGCGGGCCCATCTGGGCCAGTGATATTGATTACCCTGGTTGGTATTTGGCGAAAAGGTAACTATTGAATATGTCACTACTGATTTTTCCGAGAACGCTAGCTCGCAAACGGGTAGTTGTACTACATTTCCATAACCACGAGATCTAAGCCCGATACAGCGCAGTTTGGGTCACGCGCGTGGAATACTCTTCGCCTAGAATGTCTCAGATTCCTCTCGGTTTTCCAACGAAACGTAATTCGACATGGACGCTCCATGCAACTAGCTGTATCGTGTTTCAGCGGTTATTTAACTTGAGGCTTTTTCGCTTGCTGTGGTTGGATTCAGCGCCGTCCGCGTGCAACGCTTGCCAGCGAGCTAGCGGACTACAAATGGAGCATAGTGGGGTTGTGCAGTTTACCTGCACGCATCTGGGGCCGCGGCGTGGCTAGGCTTTTTCTATTATCTTGATGGCTGGATGCTTTGCCCGGGAGCTACGCACGAAATTAATAATAATCTGGTCAGTGGACTAATGGATATTTTTACGTTTCAGGCTGTACGATGGCAGGCATGAATGGGTATGCGTGCCTGCATGCAAATATATGGATGTGCCGTATTGAGACGAGTAGTAACTAGTCTCGCTCGAAACGTTCTTTGTTTTGGCACCTACTGGGGCTCTGTGTTTCGGTGCTGTATTCGCGCTTGCGGAGTCAAACTCCGAGATAACCACCGATACCAGTGAGTTAGTGAGGCAGTATATTTGCAACGCAGTACGTGGGAGGAGGTAGCTGAGACTGCAGTGTGCTTTGCGTCAAACATTCACTGTTAGTGGTCAGCCTGGCTATGCAGACTATGTGGGGGCAGGCAAACACGAATTGCCTTAGCCAAAGGTGCTTACATAAGGGAACGAGAGCCCATATGCCGTTGCGTAGCTATTAGGTAACACAAAGGAAACCGCAGCTGGTATAGTGGAAGTGATTGCTGCTGTCTAGGATATATCAGTTAAGCTGCTGTGCGGCCAGAATAGGCGCAACACATGAATGTGCCGCCGCGTTTTGTTCGAGAGCTGGTTCCAGTGCACGCTTTTTATATCAAAGGCGGATGCAGCGCCTTCTATCATATTCGTGTATTCAGTGTGACAATCCCCCTTCTGTGGGGCGGCGATCGTGCGTTGGTTTGTGTAGCTAGTATGTACACATTCGACAGTTAAGAATTTGCTTAACGGGAAGCGGCTAGCATCCGGGGCTACAAATGTGAGGCATACTGAGGACACTCACCTTGTGTTTTCTGTTGTTCAACCATCATAAGCTGCAAGTTGTGTGGAAGGGAGCTGAATGCAGGCAGGATTTCCGTTCAGGGGCACACATATTTGTCGAAGGAAAACTTGCAACGTGGCAGTCCAAGCCTTTGGGACTCTTTAGAACGGAATTCTCCGATGCATTTACGAGACTGTCCCTATCATTGAATGCTGTTACGATTACCGAGTAAGGCAGTGTATGTTCAGCGCGGCACAGAGAACCGTTACGAACGTGAGTTGCTTACACTTGGAAAGAGTGTTGTATGACACGAGGACGCAGTCCGGCAGCCTTCTGTGAAAGCGCACTACTCAGCAACTGAGTCTGCACCTTCTAACATAGGAAGCTGCATGGTTTTCTGGGACAACTTTAGGTGTTTGTTCGGCTAGTAATTGAATTTAGTGCATGTGGCGTTGACACGCGGACGAGGTCGTCTTGTTACAAAGCGCTTTCTGCACTGGCAAATAATAGCCGGAGCCGCGTAGTGAACGGTCCCGTGTTTTGTGCGCATGCAACATTTCTCCATCTTTTGACGCGTTTCGATTGCTGCCAGTCGGTCTCAAGTAGGCAGTTTCACCTCACACCTAGAGGCCCGTGCTGCTTTTGTCTTGTCTTTAGCGACAAGTGCGGGGGAATCGTAAATTGTACGCAGAACCCCGGGAGGGAATTGGCAGCACTGCATGTTGAGTACATGAAATGTGAATGCATGTTATATGCGATCATCTACTGATGCGGCTTGCCGATATTTTGGTTGCAATGGCATGCTATGCGGCCCAGAAAGTATGCAGCTAACGAGCGCTGAACAATGCTGTCTGTGCTGCCAAGGAAAGGGCTGAAGCTGTCCCTGACTTCAAATATATGTTTAGTAATCGCTGCACCAAAATGACATTATATAGGGAGTGGGAGGGTTGTTGAGACACCTTCTGATCTTATCTGCACACGACCAGTCCCCCCGACACTACAGTTTTATGGCGTTTGACTTACCTGCTAAGAGAGTGGGTCAGCGCCCCATTTTAAGCTCGGCGACACAGTTCCGCATGAAACCCCATGGAACCGTTTCCCACCGCACGAAATGATTCCCGACCAGCAAACTACCCCGAAAGCCGGGTTTGCAGGCTGGTCCTACCGGGGCTCTAGGTGGAAGGGTTGAGTTGGGTTGCCTTTGAGCTCTGCGAATTGGGGTCAGATGATCGGCAGCGAACATTGGCTAGCCTGAGTTAGAAGGGGTCAAAGCTATGTGTCCCCTAAGCTTCAGCTCTCCAGCGAGCATTCTAGTCGTTGACGTTACAATTGGAAGGGCGTAAGTGCAAAGAAAAGAAATTTGTTGGTGCGGGATACTGCAGGAAAGGGCTAACGCAAACGAACGGAGGCGTATAGCGACCCTGTTCTAGTGGTCAGCGCACTAGTTACCGCTACTTCTAGTGATCACCGCGCTTTGCAGCACTACAGCATCTAAGCGTGCCATAAAGGATTTCAAGAGACGCCGCCTTTGTGCGGGAAGATTGAAACTAGTGGGAACACGGCCATGGGGTCGTACCCCCCCGGAAACAAGCGAACGTGGCTTTGGAGAAGAGAGTCATTGCACCCTGCATGTCGAGGCGCTACTATCAATGCGATTTTTGTGCGTGTTTGTGTCATTATGCTGCTTGTCGGTGTTGAACGTAGCACAGGAGGGGGGGGGTAGTTGCTTAATGTAAGCAGCGAACGACGAAACCGGCGCGCAGCTCAATGGCGCAAGAAAATCATTGTGTCACAGATAGGAACTATAGTTTAACACTTCATGCCGGCCTACCCAACAATTTTTCCCTGGTGCGCATGCAGGACACTAGGATTCTACGCGGTTCAGCAAGAAAGGATATTTATGACGGGCCAGTATGTGCACAAAATAATTTGTGAGTCTGAGGGTCATCTGCTGTCCTTGAGCTTTCAGACACTTTGCGTAGCCCCTAGAGGATGGCGCTGGATTTTTTATGTGGTAGGGGTTTTTCAAGGCCAGAGAAAGGCATCTCTGAGGTCCCTGCAGTGGCTGCTGCAGGGACATATGACAGCACAGATGCCAAAAGGTAAGGCTGGTGGTGCTGTTGCTCTCCGTGCTTTTCGTAGGTAGTTCCGCATTGTGAAGATGGGTGCGCATGCAGTGGGTATCAAACCTAGTGTGGGTATCTGAAGTTGTACAGCACAGATAAACCAACACAGCCAGCATGTGGCTCTAGTTGGTCCCGTTGCGTTAAACTGGGCACAGCGCTTACAGAGGGTGTTTGCGAAGACACATAAGAATGACGCGCAATGTAGCAGTTCATGTGGCTACTAAAGTAAATCGATCCAAGCATTTATGCTGTTGCTTGCCACAGTTAGTTGAACGCTGCTGTGACCTACAAGTTTTTGTTCTTAGTCGACTGGAGATAGTGGTTGCGTTGTCTCATACTAGTGCGGCACGGTCCTTACAACGCCAAGGTGCTGGAATAAAGTGCTACTGTTTAGCATTCTGCATTTATGAGACGCGTCCGACAGGTTGGTGATTCGTACCTTCCCAAAAACCAAGTCGTAGAACGTCTGTGCCTGCGCGGCCACATAACGATGTGTGCTGTGGCTGTCGACGTAAAACCATCGATCCAGGTTCAGGCACGGCGCCAGTAGAGCTGCACTTCCAGTTGCTCAAAACGGCAAAGATTGCTGCTTCCGGTGCTCTGCGGGTATGGTGAGACCCATATGCTGTGAATGCTATGAATGACGTAGTTCGGCATATTTTAACAGGGAGGCGAAGTTTGGCGAATGGTCTGCGAAGCAGCACATAAACATCGGTGTGACAAGTGACTTCACGACTGATCGGACATATTTATTTCTGTAGTCTCGTGCCACGGTAAGAGCGCTGCTCAAGAACAAAGGCATGCAAGGAACACACAACGGGAGTCTCCGTATTCCCGCCTGAAAGGCTCCGGTGCCAGTGGGGCTTTTTGCCCCCTGACGGTCGCCGCCATTGGCATCGTTTGACATTTACGGCAGGGAGGACGTCCAAAAGGACCGTCATCACCCATTCATTACTTGGTAGTGACTCATTGACATATCTTGGCGAGGCGCCTGTGTCCCAGGAGCGCAGGCTGCCTAACACGAACTTCCGCGGATCAGGCACCCAGCTGCGGGGAAACTAACAACGGCCAAAATTGTATGCTGTGCTCGCTCTACTGTTGAAGCCTGACTATCAGATGCCATTGTCTGTCCGTGAATACGCAGGTACAGCGTTGCTAGCAGGGTGGGGCAGCGCTATACAAACGGCGCTGCATCGATATGGCCCTGGTCTGAGTTTTAGACCAATTCAATGCATGTGAGAGAACCTGATTTAGGGCAACAATTAAGGACTCTACGCACCGGAATATTTGACCTCGCGGCCGGGGCCCTACGTTTTAGCCGACGTGGCGTTCTCTGTGCTGAGGGTTTTACGGATCTAAGCATTACGCCGTTCAAACCAAAAACATGATTCGAGAAACGCACGCGTGTCGCACAGTCTGTGCGTTAAAGAAACATCAACAGATCGTATGCATGCGGATCCCCTGTAACGTACGCGGGGTTGTAGATATGCTTTTGCCGCCTCAGGTTGAAGCTAAGTTCGATAGTTGCGTTTGTGGACCCGTGTAGCCATCCAGAAGAACGTCTGGTGACCTGTGTGGTGCACGCCACACAAAAATATGGTGCTGCTAGGGGTGAAATCACAGCAGTTGAGTACTAAAAGCTTTTCCCTCCACCGCAGTGGCAAGACTACTTTTCACGCGCAGTTGCAGAGTTGCCGCAGGAATCGCTAAACCTAAGCGGGGAGCCGGCGCTGCATTGGCAATTGTCCCAACTGCTTTCTAAGCTAAGCCTCGAATTTTGTATTGACACTGGTCCCACGACCACAGGCGTTTTTGAACGGTGCAATTCGTGCACGGGTTGGCATTGGAACGCAGATGAAATGCATTGAAGATTTTGTTTGCATGGCATACGGTGAGTAGGAGCCTTCATTGGCGGCTGCAGTCCAAAAAGAGCACAAAATTAGTGTAGCGGGCGGACGAGGGGCTGGCGTGACACTGGCTTTGCTTGGAGGCAGGAAACGCTTTCTTTCAGGAACATCCCTGCGTGGAACGCGAACATGCACGCATACGCCTGCATGTACACATGTTGAGATTTTCAGAGGTGCCAAGACCCTAGAGATCGCGGGCAAGCTTCACTTGTTAATCACAGCTTGTGCGTGGAAAAGCTTGACCTTGTGGCTTTGTAAACACAATGAACCAACACCATTGCTCATTGCGAGCTCGATGCAACAATTCAAAGACTGCGCATCCCTACTCAACAAACATGCAAAAAGAGCTGCTGCTACTGCTCATGCTGTTGCACCTTCTGCGGCTCCTTCGTGATGCTGCTCCTGCTGCTGCTCTTGCCATTGCTTTTGGTGCGTTTCTGCCGTTTCGGTCTCCAACTTTTCCGGGGCCGGTATCGTTGCTCATTTTTCTTTGGCCATAAACTTCCTCTCTATCTCCGCCTGGCTTTTGCATCTGCTTCTTTGGCTCTATGCTTAGGCACAGACTCTTCCTCATCTGGAATCCCCCCAATTATCTTGCTGTTGCCTTTCTCCTCGGTTTTGTCGAGAAAACCTGAGACGGTTGTGCCAAAACGCTAGGATCTCGAGCATGCGGACTGGACAACTGCGGCTCGGTGTGTTGAGAAATTCAGCGCGCGTTCAGCGTGGTTTCTCATCCCCATACTCTCGGAGTTTCCGACAAAGTGACCGAGTCGGTTTTCGCATGCGCATCAGTTGGCAGGCTAGTCAAACGCCTTGGCGTAGTCGTCTCACGGCACCTGTGTGTACTAATTTGCAAGGGGTTCGGTGCAATTCATAGAAGCGTCATGTGGTTTAGCACAGGGTTCGACGGTGCGCAGCGCCAACCGACCAGGATCGTGTGCTACTCCGCACGTACCATTAAGGAGGACAGTATGATGGCAAAAACTGTTGTGAATGCGTTCGGAAAAGTCATTTGCACGACAGGCCTCTAAGGTGCCCCTCATAAAGCGTTTGACGTGATGCATCCTCAGGGGGGTGTCATGTTTGCAACGTGTTATCCATCCAGAGAGTCGGTTTGCATGGTTTACATCGTCTAGCCTTTAGTCTCTAGCCCATATCTCGACGTTCGTCCGGAGCCCGCGGATTTGCAGTACACAGGCTTCATAAGCGTACCGGAAGGCTATAATTGAGGTGGAGGTGGGTGGGGTGCAATACTCAACAAAGGCAGAAGACGATACCCCGCGCGAAAAAACTTATAGGCAGGCAACAGATGACGGTTTGCGCATATCCTAATGCTGCAACTGAACACGCGGCATTGCATCACTTAATACATGGTGGTGGCGCCGATCCGCTCGGTAGAAGCCTGGTTTGATAAGGCGAGTTAAGGCTTATAGTTAATGGGCGCACGAGCACGAGGGGTTCGCTTTTCTACGCTGTTCTGTCGGTAGCCGCATATTTTCCGCAGGGTTATTGCGCCGCCTTCACGGAGCCTGCAAGCGTCTTGCACCTTCTATAGGTTTTCCCACCTTGACAAATTGCCAACGCTCCTTTGCCTTTGGTGCCGCATTTGCTTCCACGTTGTATATGGCCGTATTGAAAGTCTTTTGTAAGAATCCTTGTAGTGGATGCTCGCACTAGGCGCCGCCCCGCCGCTCGATGGCTAAAGAAAATAAGATTTGCTGTGTTCATTGAAAGCTTCGGTGAAACGTGGAGTGTCAGTTGGGGAGAGCGTGTGTTCCCCTGACGGATTAGGGGATTGGCGCTCAAGTTTCTATATTTGGCAGTTTGGATTTGCTCCGTGGATACGTGCCACAGCGCTGCAGTGCAACGAGCAAGCAACCGTCGTAGGCTTCACCGTGGAATCCACATGCCCCGATGGTTAGCCCCGGTGGCTGACCCCAGTGAATTGTACCTAGCTTCATAGCAGAACTGGCGCTGTTATGGAGGTGTGCAATTGGCGTACTACGCTGAACGTCTGCGCAGAGAATTAAGGAGTGTTCACCGCCTGTACTGCGTGGCTGTGGATGTGGTAATTCACAGAGAGTGAGAACAGTGGTTCCCTTGGATTTGAGACGCACCGATTGCTAGAGCTGTGTTCGCATTCTAGAACAGACGCTAGCTTTTCAGAGGTTGAATATGGGAGCGATTACTCACGCAGACACCAAAAAGGTGCATTTACTACATATGGTGAATGAACGAGAGTAGATGGGGTGTTTCGCAGACGCTGAGTAGCGTCCCTTGCTGCGATCGGTGTGGAGTGCGGACACGCCTTCGGCTTGAGCTACATTTGCTCGTTGGAGCAGAGGCAAACAACAAGCCCGTTTGCCACCGGCGAGGAGAGAGGCACAGAGGACAGCTGGGGGGCTACACCGTATATGGTGTGTGGCAGTACCTGTGGTGTCCGACAAAAGGTGCACACGGTATCTACTATGGCCTGTTTGAGCACACTGGGTGATGTAGCTAAATTGGCGTCTTGTGGCTCAGGTCTCCCATAAACTACTGAAGTTCGGCGAATAAAATTTGCAAAAACAGTAGCGAAGTGTCTCCGAAACAGATACCCTGTGGAGGCGCATGTGGTGTTTCCCAGGAGGTGCATGCGGATACTGCAGTTACCTCTCTTTGCAGCTGTGATTTAATCCATATCCATACCAAAGCGTCTACAGTCTACGGCGGGCGGCAGCAAATGCGGCGCTTTGCAAAATGTGCTTGCGATGTGTGCTGCAGCCGGTGCATGCACGCCGAAAAGGGCAGGGGTGGGCTAAAGCCGTACGATGTGTAAGAGTAGATACGGTGTCTCCCAGCAGCTGCGTCTGGTGGCTGGTGTGTAATGCCTGCGCAGACTGGCGTCTGTACTTCCTTTGTATAAAGAAGCATGGACCAAACGTATAAATACGCTACTAGTATGGGAGGGTGTCCTTGAGGTGAGCGCGCTATGCTTCCTCTACTGTGGGAGGAGTGCGGCAGTAGGTGTTGCTTACAATGTGTGCTGTTGCAGGTGTATGCAGGCCGATAGTTTCTGGTGGCTTGTGAATTGGGGGGACATTGTCCAAATTCGCACTGGGTCCGTTGTGCGTGGGCTCGGACATTTGCGGAGACAGGAACGTGGTGCGTTTATGATGTATGGCGTGTGGCACTGGATGCGGCACTTCACATGAGGTGTGGACTGTGTGTGCTATGACCTGCAAAGGCAGACGTCGGTGATTTGAGGTAGGCTGGTACTTTTTATGACGGGTCAGCAGTAGGCTCGTTGAGGATGGGGACAGGCATTTGCAGAGAGAGCAGCAATATGCGTGTACATTGCATGGAATGCGGTATGAGGAGGACTGTTTACCAGCCTGTGAGGAGCGTGTGTGCTGTGGCTTGTCAATATACGGCGAGTGTTGGAGTTGCGTTAGCCTTCCAGCCGAGATGCATGGATGGCCCCGCTGTGGTGTATGACACGGTGTCTGCAGATAGAGGGCAGGGATGGGTTGAAGGCGTACGACGACAGGACTGTGGTTCGTTTATGGTGTATGGCGTGTGGCCCTAGATGCGGCACTTCACATGAGGTGTGGACTGTGTGTGCTATGACCTGCAAAGGCAGACGTCGGTGATTTGAGGTAGGCTGGTACCTTTTATGACGGGTCAGCAGTAGGGGTGTTGAGGATGGGGACAGGCATTTGCAGAGAGAGCAGCAATATGCGTGTACATTGCATGGAATGCGGTAGGAGGAGGAGTGTTGGACAGACGGTGAGGAGCGTGTGTGCTGTGGCTTGTCAATATACGGCGAGTGTTGGAGTTGCGTTAGCCTTCCAGACGAGATGCATGCATGGCGCCGCTGTGCTGTATGACACGGTGTCTGCAGATAGAGGGCAGGGGTGGGGTGAAGGCGTACGACGACAAGACCGTGGTGCGTTTATGATGCATGGCGTGTGGCACTGGATGCGGCATTTCACATGAGGTGCGGACTGTGTGTGCTATGACCTGCAAACGCAGACGTCGGCGATTTGAGGTGGGCTGCTACATTTTGTGATGGGTCAGCAGTAGGGTTGTTGAGTATGAGGACAGGCATATGCAGAGAGAGCAGCAATATGCGTCTATATTGCATAGAATGCGGTAGGAGGAGGAGTGTTGGACAGACGGTGAGGAGCGTGTGCGATGTGGCTTGTCAATATACGGCGAGTGTTGGAGTTGCGTTAGCCTTCCAGGGGAGATGCATGCATGGCCCCGTTGTGGTGTATGGTACGGTGTCTGCAGGTAGAGGGCAGGGGTGGGGTGAAGGCGTACGACGACAAGACCGTGGTGCGTTTTTGATGTATGGCATGTGGCACTGGATGCGGCATTTCACATGAGGTGCGGACTGTGTGTGCTATGACCTGCCAACATAGACGTCGGTGATTTGAGGTAGGCTGGTACTTTTTATGATGGGTCAGCAGTAGGGTTGTTGAGGATGGGGACAGGCATATGCAGAGAGAGCAGCAATATGCGTGTACATTGTATGGAATGCGGTATGAGGAGGAATGTTGGACAGACGGTGAGGAGCGTGTGTGCTGTGGCTTGTCAATATACGGCGAGTTTTGGAGTTGCGTTAGCCTTCCAGACGAGATGCATGGATGGCCCCGCTGTGGTGTATGACACGGTGTCTGCAGATAGAGGGCAGGGATGGGTTGAAGGCGTACGATGACAGGACCGTGGTGCGTTTATGATGTATGGCATGTGGCACTGGATGCGGCACTCCACATGAGGTGCGGACTGTGTGTGCTATGACCTGCAAACTTAGACGTCGGTGATTTGAGGTAGGCTGGTACTTTTTATGATGGGTCAGCAGTAGGGTTGTTGAGGATGGGGACAGGCATATGCAGAGAGAGCAGTAATATGCGTGTACATTGCATGGAATGCGGTAGGAGGAGGAGGGTTGGACAGACGGTGCGGAGCGTGTGTGCTGTGGCTTGTCAATATACGGCGAGTGTTGAAGTTGCGTTAGCCTTCCAGACGAGATGCATGCATGGCCCCGCTGTGGTGTATGACACGGTGTCTGCAGATAGAGGGCAGGGGTGGGTTGAAGGCGTACGATGACAGGACTGTGGTTCGTTTATGGTGTATGGCGTGTGGCCCTAGATGCGGCACTTCACATGAGGTGTGGACTGTGTGTGCTATGACCTGCAAAGGCAGACGTCGGTGATTTGAGGTAGGCTGGTACTTTTTATGATGGGTCAGCAGTAGGCTTGTTGAGGATGGGGACAGGCATATGCAGAGAGGGCAGCAATATGCGTGTACATTGCATGGAATGCGGTAGGAGGAGGAGTGTTTACCAGCCGCTGAGGAGCGTGTGTGCTGCGGCTTGTCAATATACGGCGAGTGTTGGAGTTGCGTTAGCCTTCCAGACGAGATGCATGCATGGCCCCGCTGTGCTGCATGATACGGTGTCTGCAGATAGAGGGCAGGGGTGGGGTGAAGGCGTACGATGACAGGACTGTGGTGCGTTTATGATGTATTGCGTGTGGCACTGGATGCGGCATTTCACATGAGGTGCGGACTGTGTGTGCTATGACCTGCAAACTTAGACGTCGGTGATTTGAGGTAGGCTGGTACTTTTTATGGTGGGTTAGCAGTAGGCTTGTTGAGGATGGGGACAGGCATATGCAGAGAGAGCAGTAATGTGCGTGTACATTGCATGGAATGCGGTAAGAGGAGTGTTGGACAGACGGTGCGGAGCGTGTGTGCTGTGGCTTGTCAATATACGGCGAGTTTTGGAGTTGCGTTAGCCTTCCAGACGAGAGATGCATGCATGGCCCTGCTGCGGTGTATGACAAGGCGTTTGCAGATAGAGGGCATGGGTGGGGTGAAGGCGTACGATGACAGGACCGTGGTGCATTCATGATGTATGGCGTGTGGCACTGGATGCGGCATTTCACATGAGGTGCGGACTGTGTGTGCTGTGATCTGCAAACTTAGACGTCGGTGATTTGAGGTAGGCTGGTACTTTTTATGATGGGTCAGCAGTAGGGTTGTTGAGGATGGGGACAAGCATATGCAGAGAGAGCAGCAATATGCGTGTACATTGCATGGAATGCGGTAGGAGGAGGAGTGTTGGACAGACGGTG
>CAJFCZ010000128.1:0-15939 GCA_904066245.1 Eimeria sp. OTU-Y
ATATAATAGCATCATTATACTTTATAAAACATTCCCCTTCGCTGCTCATCGATGCGACATACCCTCACTGTCTTTCCGACAACCGCAGAAGCGAGTAGGCGGTACATTCCCTGCGCATTTGCCTTAGCCTGCTGAAATAAAGATTCCATAGGAACCCTCGCCCCCGGTCTCGCGTGGGCCCACTGCCGCTGAGGTGGTGGCTGTAAGATGGCCGCGACCTGGTCCGTCAACATGAAAGCCACGCGTTTACCGATGACGACATATGCCTGCTCTGCAGGGGTCCTCTGCCGCGTTCCCTTAGCTTTGCCTCCCTTTTCCCTTCCTGCATATGGCCAAGCTGCCGTTAGCTCACCCCCCGTCTCATCCGCTTGGGTTCGCAACTTATCTGGTTGATGATACCACTCCACTCTTTGGGCGGTCGACGAAGCAAGCCCTAACACAACTTCACAGGGTGCAGGCCCCTTCAAGAATTCTCCTATGGAAAGCTCTTGTCCAACGCACATCGCCGATCTCATGACGACCAGATCACTGCGCATCTGCTCGCCAGTGACCTCTATAAACATACACACTGAAGAAGGTCAGCGCGCCTTCAGTCGTAAACTACCAATTTTCTCCTGATTAATGAAAATCGTAGAGGCTTCCGTATCCAAGAAAGCCACGCATTGGCTCCCAGCCACATTTTTCTTTAGAATTGCGGTAGTGCCCACACTGCACATGACTCTGCACCTATGAGGCTCTGCGGTCTCACCAACCTCTCGCCACCATGACGTTTTTACACCCTCATCAATCGGGTAAGCGGGGTCTTCCCCTCCTTCTGTGTCCCTTTCGCAGAGGTCGTGTTCTCCTTGCTCCGTCTCTTCCACTTCGACCCTCGTGGGAGCTACAACCGGCCACACCCCTGTCTTCTGTGGGGCCTCCTCAGAGCCTGAAGCCCCTTCCACTATGGAGCTGCTCTCACTTATCATCTTCTCTACTTGCCGTGTCTCTTCCACTCTGTCCCTAGTTGACTCTACCACAGGCTGCGTCCCTACCGTCTGTGGGGGGCCGCGGAGTCAGCAGCTTCTTCATGCGCGGATCTGCTATCACGCATCAGTCCCGTGGCCCATCCGGGGGGGGACTGGAATGGCGTTAGGGCCTCTCGCTACTGCTAACAGAAGCCCTGTACATTCATATGCATTACGTACGTCGGGTCTCTCAACCCTTGTACTCTCTACTAGCGGATTCCCCCCCGTTACCTTCTCCACTCTTCGTTTCGGTTGCGGCAGCTCACGCCTTCCCTGCTGCCTCATGTTCTGTCTGTCTCCTGCAGATACTATCCTTGTGTTAAACTTGTACCGCGGCTCCTCGTTTGAACGGTTGGGTCCCTCATTACTAGAACGTATGATCGGCTGGCTATCCCTATTATTTAACACTTTTCGTGCCGATGTTGGGCAAGCTCGTAGTGTCCTACGCCGCCACACTTCTTTCGTACTCCTCCCTTGTGCTGTGGGGCCTCGTTACGCGACGGGCACTGTCATACAGAGTGTCCCCTGCCCTTGCATTGATGGCACACTGTTCCCGCTCCGTCATTCATTTGCTGTTGCGCCAACCTGGCACCCGCGGGAGCCGTTACATGACTCGCCCTTGGGACTCCTCCCACTAGGCTCACTTGGAATTCCTTCTCTCGTTTCCTGAACTCTGCTTTCCATGGGACGACTATTGAGGCTAGAGTTGCTACTGCCTCCCTTCAATTTGTATATTTAACTGTATCTCGATGGGTGATAGCCCTTCGCAGCTCATGGGGAATGTTAGTTAAGAAATAACAGACTAGGTCATCAGCGGACCGCTGTGCACCCTTAGCTACGACCCTACTGAAGTTAGCTATGTATGCCCTGTGGTCCCCTTTCCATTTGTTGGCCGCCATTTGTTGCATGAAAGTAGCCCGATCTGCCGTACAAAAACACTGTATCAGCTATTGCTTTGCACGAGAGGCCAATTGCTCATATCCATATCTGTTTGCCTTAGCTGAGCCCAGTATTGTAGGGCTTCCGCTTCTAGGTATTTTTCACCTAGCTCATCACCCCAACGTCCCACTGGCAGTTCCATATTCGTAAACCGATATTCCATAAGTGGGAGGCAAGATTCCATGCTGTCTCCCCTCTCACGGAGGATTGCCAGCCCCGCAACAGGCGGTGGTCGTGGCAGGCTTTTCTCTAGTAGCTTGTCTTGCATCCATGCGATGTCCCGTTTTAGGGTTTAGGGTACCTCTACCATAGGCATCCCCGCTACTGGTTTCATAGGTGCAGCAACCTGAGGCGGCTCTGAGGATTCGTGAGGGGTGTATGTAGGAGCTAGAGGTGCCTTAGCTGGACGGGCTTGTCTGGCCTCTCGTTGTGGTGGCATTTTTGGGGATGATGCGTTTCGTGCGGCTATCACTACGCACATGCATCGGGTTTTCGCCGAGTGTACTGTTTCCAAAGTCACTGGCCCATAGAGAAAACTTACTAGACAAAGGAGCAGAGAGAAGTAACTAACGGAAAATAGGGTGTCATTGCCGGAACAGCCCCCAAATGTAGTGAACAGCTGGACTTGCTGTTACTACGTATGTTACCACAAGTGTGCCTGACTAGATGTATATACCACATCCGTATCTATTTTCTACACACAATCCCGAAACGTCCCATTTAATCAACTATGAATCCCCCCCAACATATTCCAGTCCATATTGTTAAGGGGAAAAACCATAATAATCGAACTGACTGACTACCCCCCGGAGAGTCTGAGCCAGTGCAACTGCGTCAGGCTCACGGTCAGCCCTAGGCCTCGTGTAGGCGGACGAGCACGCTAAACACATTTGACCTTTTTTCTATCTGAAGAGTTCCAATATAACTGTGTTTATATTTCTAATTGTTCCCTTTCGTGAAACTAAACCTCTAAGGTTATCACATGCGCTCTATTGTAGTGCGCGTGCACTACAATCTTAGCCCCAACACTGTCCGTGGTGCCTTGTCTGTACCGGCCACACGTCAATTCCTACAAGCTTAGTAGGTACCGTAGACACTTTTTTAGTTTCTTTCTTGTTGAGTTTGAGTTTCTCCCAAAGCCCCAGGCCCATTGGACCAGTGGGCGCTCCTGTTACAGCATATATTGCCCAGCGGACTGAGTTGACCTAGCGGTACCCTCCTTATCTCCATGTCGTAGCTAAGGGCTCTCACCACCTTCGCTCGTCAAGCAGATACTCCAAAACTGAGCTGTAGTCAATATGGCTTTGGCTCCTAGTGTTGGGTTTCTCGCCATTGTGACGTTGCTGCTAAGTTTCGATCGGGCGCACTTCGCCAACACCGCCGGTACGTTGGGAATTCAGCACACTGCCACTGGGCAGCCGCAGTGTCACAGTTTCCTTGATACTCATTAGTTGCTCCGGAGCTTCAGCGAGTCGCTTTCGCGATGTGCACTGCGCTATCTTGTCCCGGGCTGCTGCCTGGCTGTGCACGTTTGCAACATCTGCCCGTGCACGGATGCCTGATGCAGGTGCAAGCAGTGGAGTGAGCATCTGCAGGAAATAAGGCCTTGCTTATAATAGTAGGGGACACTGCTACCAAACAATATTCTATGCTAAAGCCCATGCGGTGTGCTGCTTTTGATGCAGACCCGGGAATAATAGACGAAGAAACCTGTGGGTGTGGCAGCCGCTGCTGTACTTCGGCGTTAGGCATCTTATTTGCAACGCCACTACAAACGCCAAAATAGAGGCAAAATTGCTGTTCAGCTGTGTTTGCATGGACTATGCGGAGCAAGACAAGGACCCAATGCCAAGGCCATCTGCACATAAGAACGATACCAACGTTACCTTGAAGGGCACCAGCTGATATATTGCTGCTCACGCATCAGTAATGAGTGCATCGGCTACAGACGGTAAGGGTGCCCCTGGAAGAGTACTGCTCGCAGCACAGAAAACAGGCAGGCAGCTCACCTGCGAAGGATGTGAGTCTTTTGCAACGATGGTAGAGTGCAATGTTTTTGCCGTGCAATAACTGAATTTTCTGCATGATAGTGAGTCAAAGGAACTGGTAGTTTTCTTCTTTGCGAAGTGGACAGTGCAGGGAGAAACCGCATTTCGTCTATTCACTAATACGGATTCCGCCGTCAAAACCCCAGTTACCGGTGTAACTTATTGCTTATGGCAGCTTGCTGCTGCCCTGCTCTCCAGGATTTTTCCAGATACAGCAAGAAGGTCGTGAGTCTGGGTAGCTCGTTATTTGTCAGAGTCTGCAGGGTGCTTCAACACTAGCCAGCTCCCTCTCACCGTCCCTTCAGGCGCTATTGGCTGCTTCAGCAGGCCAGCATCAATTCGCTGTTTTTGTTGGCCTGACGCACTATAACCGGTTCCCTGTGATCACCCTGTGATCACCGTATTAGGAAGGTGTTTCAATTTCGCGTGTTGTTAGTTTGACTCAATCCTAGGCGCCGTTGCATCTTCAGCCGGTACGCTGACGACTGCCCCGTGTTCCAAACACAACTGATTAGAGCATGCTGAACCCTGCGTCTTCAACAGCTATCACTTCTTCCCTATAATTACGAAGGCTCGCCTGGGCGCTATGACGATTTTCATTTCCCGCGAACATATTCCCGCTTCTGAACTGTGTGTTTTTGCTGGATATACAATTCTGTTCAGAGGTTTGTGAGTCGATTGTAGCACACACGTTGCTGTGAGCCGTATCTTGAGACACTAGTGCCCTACAATTGCTGCCCCGGCAAGGCTGTTCCCCCAGTCTCCAAAGTGCTCACCTCTTTTTCGCTCCTGGACGAGTCAGGCTGTGAGATACATTTGCACTTCCTTATGGGCTGAGTACTTTTGGACATCGGGGTACTGTGCGGTCCTTGCGGTTTATTTGTTTTTTGCGCAAGCATAGGGGTTTATGGGACCATATTGCCAACGGTCTAAACTGACGCGGCCGATCGTGCACTCCTTGTTTTTCTTGTAGCGTGTAAGTCCTCGTCAAAGCATCAAAAACCGGAATGCCTTGTTGTTAAGCATCCTTCTTGAGGAGCGTAGATCCCCTAGCGCCATTACGGCCAGTCCACGCGAGGAAGGTGCACTTCCAGCCAGTAAGATACTTCTCCGGTAAATGTAGTAGCGAAGACGCGCGTGACGATTTGGTGCCACAATTTGAAGCACCCTGCACACTTTTTAGTGAAGCACTCCACGAAATGTCGAGGGCTCCAGTTGTACGCACCACGCTGACCGTCTTGTTTTTGTACTTTCCTTTTCCCTTTAGTTTGTCCGTCCTGCCCTTGCATCCCACCTGCTAGGTACACATAAATATTTGCTCTGCGAGCAAGGATCTGCGCCTCCGCCTGTGAACACTGCGCGTGGTAGTGAAGCCATTCGCAGCTAAACGCCACCATGCACATGTTCCCTCTGTCGTGTAAAGGCCGTAAGGCAAACACACACCCATGTTATTACAGATAGATGGCGACTTGTAAGTTGGCTGTGAATATGCTTCATCTAGGTGCATTTCCGCTGGAATTTTCCTTCGTTGTTTTTGCAGCGAGTAAGGTTTACCTGCGGCCATGCATGAGCTTCTATTAGTTAAAGACTACTGCAAGCATTTCCCCGGGAACTCCTCTGCGGCGGTCCTCTGCTCCCAAACATGCAAACTTTGGTTTAGCGCTAACGGCCGTACCGACCGTACGTGGTACAATGGAGATACGATTGATATTATTCAGAAAGTCAGGCGCATGGCGGTGAATGCCCCCAGAATATTCACGAAGGTCCGTGAAAGGCAAAGCTTCCCAGGGCCCTGATTGTGGTTTATTTTTTGAACTATTCGGTTCTTATACTAGATGGTATGTTTATCTAGAAAGGAAGCATGCGCCGGGTAGATTACTTTCTCATATGAGTTGGGGTGCGGCTAACATTTGCGACTTCACAAGAGCCTCTCCTGTCAGAATGCATGGGAAGGCAGATTCCTTCACTCCTTTGTCTTTTTGAGTTACAGCAAGCAGCTGTCTCTGCCTTAAAACATGCCAACAAGCTGCATTTTTTCACTTCACGTGCTTGCGGGATCAGCTAGTATGGTCACCACAGACAAGTGGAGGCTACGGGTTGCAAAACACGTAGCCTGCCACCATATATACTTGGCCTTTAGGAAGCATAAATTCGCCTCCCTTGACCCCCGTCGACAAACAGGGGGTGAGTCTGAAATAGCCATTTTTCTCACTGCAACGAGGCTGTAGCCTCAACAACAGACGTTTCAAGTCAGTCAAAAAGCACGCCAGCACCGCCTGCTTGTGCAGGAGCAAATGACGGCAAACGACAATCCTCTATGTCGAGCTGAAGAGAGTTGCTTAGGGCTTTGCAACCGTCATTGAAGGCCATCGCTTTGCAGCTGGTGCGCGGATGCCTAATTTTCTCGATTATTGACTGGGCTAAAAAATCTGCACGCTGCCCTCACTGCCTTTTATAGGCATCAGCCTTCCAATCCCGTCACTGCGCAGACAGTAGGCAAATGAATACTCCCACCACGAGCACAGCCTTGATCATTGCCACACGTGATCGCCAATGCACTACTTCATGGGAAGCGACTGGAATTGACCAGCATACTAGCGTACGGGTTTCTACTTCTGTTTGAGCAATTGTCTGCCCTTAGGAGGCAGTGAGCTTGCGGCACACAAATCCGGACGCGCACGGTATTTGCTCAGTCGTGCCCAAACTGTTCTTCCATCCAGCTTAATTATCGCATTTCTGTGGCTTTTTCGACCACAGTTACTCAAAGTGCGGGCTCGGTTTGGTCCCCCGCGAGATAATTGATAGGTCTACCACACTGTTGCGTCTTCCCGTGGCGGATTTCCCGAGCAGGAAGTGAGGGCAAATCTACACGGAGAAGACTGAATTCGCCGACAATGCCGTATCCGGATTTTCTGGCAAGGTGTTGTATTCACGTTATGTCCCACACTCAGCTGGTACGGCGTCGGTGCTTCAGTTGTAAACAGGTGACTGCGTACTAGGTGGGTAAGTAGCTGGTGCGCTCGCATCACATCTCAAGGCCCCTTAACGTGGTCCATGTATAAGAGGGCAGCTTGCCCACGTAACAACAGGCACGGAAGATGACCTACTGGCCAAAGGTATTCGTAAAGATACGGCTCCTCGTGCAACACAGGACGTGGGCAACTGTGGATGCGGCGCTTAGCCCTCATCTTAGTCTTGACGCACTGTATAGTACTCGTTCTTGTCTCTTGCCACGGTCTCAACTCATCACATTTATATTTTTTTCCTCGAAGCACCCGCTTGCCCCTCGAGATTTCGGCAGCAGGTGCTCAAAATGCGGCCGTTTGAAAGAGAGTTAACAGCTCCACAACACTATTTATTTCTTTCCGGATAGGCGGCCCGGGCAGTAGGTTTTTTAAAGGTTAGAACCCTGCTCCACCACTGGTGTACAATACAGGCAGTATGTGTAGACGAAACTACATCATCGCGCACCTTTTCGGTGTTGAAATCTGAAACTTGTGCCCCCCATTTAGAAACATATGTAGCATTACAGTAAGATGCCTCGCGCTGACAGATGGTACGATATTGCCACCGTTCATGCCAAGCAGCGGATAACTGAAATTACTCACAAGCGTGTCAGCGTTTTACGCGGCATGGCAGGAGTTTATTTGGCACCGAGCATGCAGCATGTAAGATTCGCCCTATCTCACTGCTTCCCCAGTTGCCCCTGGCAACCCGCAGTCACATACAAGTGGCCTGTTATTGCGACAAGCCTAAAACACTCCTGCGTCTCTTAGGGACCCGGTGGCGCAGGCGAAATTCCACTGCTGTTAAGCCGGCAAGTCACTAAAATTCCTTTGATATCTCCTGTCACACTTGCCCGTATGACGTCATGTGCCTGGCCTGGAATGCGCGGCAGCATTGCTCATATGCTGGGAAATGTTCCTGTGTGTTCAATAGCTCGTGAGCCCTTTTACAGACCTATTTGCTCCTGATTTGGATCCTCCGCATGTTGCCAGTTTTTCTGTTGAATACAACAGCTGGCGTAAACCATGTAGGATAACTGATTGCAAGCCGTTTTGCTACACCTAGTGCATCGTTTGCATCTAAGGCATGCCCTTGCTAGGATGTGCGTTCGTATGGTCGCGTGAACCCCAGTCAATGTCTTTGTTTTACCATGGCAACAAATGAGATATAGACGGCGCTGTTTCTCGCCGACCCAACATTAGCTTGTGAGTTGTATCAAATTAATATTTTGCCTAGAAGTACGACACCTTCATCTCGGATGACTGCTTCAAAGATAGGTACTCTTGTAGGCTCCGTGGTAACTCCAGGCAGTGCGTCTTGCCAAGGACAGCCCCTGCCCCTTAAATTTTTTTGTCGTAGTGATTGCAAATCCAATCCCCATTAGGATCCGAGCTCACTTGGGGAGAACATATGCCTATTAAGGAAATGCGCACGCCAGATAGTGAGCATATGACCTCTGGAGCATTCGGTCCTCGTGTGAGACGTAGAGTGCTTTGGTACTATACAGTAACAAGAAGTACCCGCGTTTTGTTGCCTCCAAAGCGGCTTGTTGTGCCACTTGAGCTGTATAATGGGCTTGCTTCCCTTTTTCGACAGCATAAAGCTGGACGCTGCTCTGGTCTTCACATCTTGTCATTTTGGCTCGCCGGGTTCAATACGTGGAGAGGGTGAGCGCATACGCTAACCTACCTGTAGGATGCGCCCTTTCGTTAGTTTTTTCGATTAGCTGCAGGGCCCTTGCCTGCAGTCTTTTCCTAACGATCAGTCGCTTCCAGGATATCTCGTTTCACTTATTTCCAGGCAGTATGTCTGGAAAAGGCAACCCAACAACTGATAGACAGAACGAGTGCTTCTCATCCTCACTCAGCCACAGCCGTCACTAAACCCGAGGTGCACAAAAGATCCCGAATTGTCCAGTAGAGAGTAAGCCATAGTATTCACATTTGAGAAGTGAGCCCGCTCCGTTGGCTGCCATCCTTTGACAAAACTCGGTAAGCTTTGCAACGCTAGACGAGAAGCGTCTCAACAGGATGTATGTGCTGTCTCTGCCCCTTGCTTGTACAAGGTGATTGACCAGTGGGGCGTAAGTGGACTTACATTGAACACGCGGAGAGCCCACTGCAGTACTATGTAAAGAGTTTGCCTTCGACTCTTAGGACGGGGTGGGAAGACATTCGATCAAGCTGGTTTTTCCTGTCATGTACGAGGATAGAAGGTATGGCGTGTCTTGTGGCTTTCTTTGCTGCGAAAGGTGCATGTACGACTATTCCGTCGGGTATTAGACGCACATAAATTCCTCGAAAATATTACATCAATGTGCTGTCCAAGCTAAGTTCGTTTTATATGGGCGGCTAACGGTTTTTCTGCGCTTGCAGATGGAGCTGGTGAGTCGTGCGACCAACTGTCCTTTATCCGTCCCGCCCTGCTGCTGGGCAAGGTGACTCCTTGGAACTTGAAGAGGATACGCCAGTGGGATTTTTCGAGGCAAAGGCACATTCATTCCGTTTGTGAGCGTCCAATACTTCTTGCGTTCTAGATAGTAGGTGACTGGAACAGTCAGGGCTCCAGATACGGCTTTCATAATACTCTCTTCTAGTTGCACACTTTGCTTGACCCCACTCGGTTTCGACTGATTTGCCCAGCCAGTGAGGCGCTTGCCGTACCATTCTCTGGGATGCATTTTGGGAGATCGAAGATACCTCGGCTCACCTGTTTGCAACCAATGTCTACCACTTAATGCCGGTGCGCAGAGCGTGCGACCTGGAATGTTTCGTGACTGTCGGCAGCGTAGGGTCTATTCGTCTGCATCAGTCGTATGTGAGACCTAACAGCATCAGAACGTTCGGTATATGGCGGATTTTCCCCAGTGGATGGTGAGTCCTTTTCTACGGAATCCACAGGTGTAGCTCAGTACACTACTGTGCGCATGACAGTCAAACTTGCATGCAGTAGCACATCTTGCTCACGTTCCTTCGGGGACCACGGTACTTAGCTCCACAATAACGCTAACGCGAACGCGATAAAAGTGACTAGCGCGCATTGTCGCCTAATATGTTGCTGTGGTTCTCTTTTTATTCAGCGGTCTGTGAGTCGAAATGGGGACTTCACTGATGCATATATAGGGACTCTGCTATGGACACACCTGCAGTCGAGCTGCACATCTTGTTGCAATTCGGTGCACCACTTTGCTCTTTTGAATGCATAATAACTGCACTGGTTCAGCCACAATAGTCTAGGATCCCGTGTGTTCAGGCATGGAGCTAAGAAATTCGCGATGTGTTTTGACTGCGTTGTTGTTCCCGACAGTAGCGGTCTGTTGCAGCGAGTATGGCATATGAGTTGAATATTCTGCAGGAACTTGTTGCAACATTTCTCAAAGCGTGTGGCTGCCCGTGCCGCGTACTGCAGGATTCTGCTGTGGACGAAGGCTAGGAAGGATTCATCGCCTCAGGCAAGACAACGCAGCTTGTGCGTTCAGTGAAATGACAGTCTTTCCGTTGCCGTCTAGTTTTTGGCTCGCTTTGTGTAGGGGGCAGCGGCTATGGCCCTCTCCCGAAAACAATTTGGACTTTGTTCATGAACGAATTCCCGAAGGATCAGAAAATTTATCACTTAATAAGTGATAGAATCATTTGCTTATTTGTAGGTTTGCTATAAAGCAAGCGGTTGCAAGACATTTGTCTTTAGAAGGTTTGTTTCAACTAGTGCAGGGAGCGCTGGGGTTTGCTACGGCAATTGGCTAAGTTAGGACAGCATTTATCTGCTCCGATTCAGGGCGTGAGGTCCTAGACCTGCGGGTGCCCAGAATCCCCGTTACTTATTCGAACCACAAGCTAGAATACTGTCACCAGTCTCAGAGTGCCAATCGCATGTAGGTATGTGATACAGGTCCGACGCAGCGGACTGCCCAGCGCATGATATGATGCCAGGGTGTTGTTTGTTCTAGTACAGGAAAAATAGAGCATTTTCCGGATCGCATCGAAGCGTAAATACAGGGAACAATTTAATGCAGGTCACTTCACTGCGATTCTGTATTTTGTAGTTGGTGTTGAAGCGCCCCCGTCATTGACGACTAAGAAATAGCGCGTGTCGCCCTTTTCATAGACAGCCTTCAGACTGAATGCAGAGGTTTTGCCATTACCACTACAGGAGGTACGTTCGTTGCCAAATAATTCTCCAGATGAATATGACCAAAAACATGTTCCCCACGTCCTCGCCCTGTCCAAGGACTGGCACTGAAATGCACTTACAGATTGTGAGGGTCCTTAGTACAACTGTAAATTAGAGAGCTGGTTGCCCGACCACCAAGTAGCAGCGCTGGCAAACCGTTAGGGGAAAACTGGTGTCTCTGTTCGGCAAATCCGTCCGAATAGCATGCGCTTCGACGAGTCGCCTGGCACTAGCTATTCTGTGGCTATGCTAAACATGTTGTTGCTGCACGGACAGCCTGTGAGTACTGCTCAAAAAAATAGGAGGGAACGGGCGGTGAAGGCCGTTCCCTCCTATTTCTTAAATCAGTACTGGCCAGTTTCAAGCCAAGCTTCTCCTTGTAGGAAATACCGGAATACAGAGGAGCATTAACTGCCGTAGACGGCATTTGTACATGTGGACTGTTTCCGTTGATAGGCTACCGTAGTAGGAGTTACCTCGCACTGGGCTATGTATTCTGGGAAAACGTATGCTTAAGAAATGAAGGCGTGAAGCCTATTCATCGCTGTTTTCGATGCTCATTCACTGTTGGTTGTGCTGTGCGGCTGCAGCTAGCACGCGTGGAACCTCTAGATGAATTTGAGTGGTCCCTCAAGCGACGTGCGCGTCTCCGCACGCTGTACCTTGCCGTTTCAACATTTTAAAAGGCCCAATGCCCTTTTTTGGAATACATTTTTCAGTGGAATCTCGCGGCTTCTCACCAGCCGATTTTCATGGCCCCGCCTATGAGTGAGCAGCTTGCACCGAGTACCAGCCAGTACGAGCAAAATCACTTATGACAGCTGAGTTGTTTCTGGACAGTCGAGGAGGATGCTAGGCCAGCGCTGAAAGGGCGGCGAAGCTCGAAGGTCCAGGTGACTGCATGTGGCTAAAGCCAGTATGCTCTGAGCTACACTTAGGTATGCTGAGGGGCTGCGCAGGTCCAAGTAGCAGTTACCAGCACTGCTAAGAAAACGCTGGAAGGCAACGTACGCTATGGCGATACGCCTGAACCCCAAGTGGCTGCACGGCTTTATACAATGCCAGGAAGTACTTCAAGAAGGCTCCACTTGGCCTTAACGGAGGAGAGTGGATATCAAGGTCTAGGAGTTGTTTTTCTTGCAGTTTACTTGTTTCACCTTGATATATTTTGTTAATCGTGAAAATTCGGTATTCTATCGAATGAATGTGATATGCACAATCTATGGTTATACAGCTGAGAAGAAAACAATAAGACAACCAAAATGTATGATTCCGACTGTCGGGAAATGAAAGGTGTAGGGGCACTCGAGCAGCATTGGCTCCACTGGCTTCATTTCATGCCTAAACCGTAAAACAAAAACGGACTTGAGGTTTACAATCCCGCTATCAATCACAAAACGGGCGAAGCATCTTGGTATTTCCGGTAAGGAGCTCTAGCGATTGGAGGTGTGGAATGACCACGACAAATTTTCTGTTCAAGTTTTATGCGGCCTCATATTTACCCAATAAGTGTGGAGTGACCAAGACCTTGAAGCATATTGCAATCTTATTGTGTAGATATGGGGCCGCAGAAAACTTGAACAGAAAACTTGATGATGAGTGCTCTAGGAGTGCACGTAAAAAAAACGATGCTGAGTGCTGAACACATCTTATACGGGCTACGCTTTACCCACGCAGCGATACTGCACTACAACTGCCAGGTGGTAAGTTAGCCAGCAGGAGACTTAGCTCCTGCCTCCAGCAAAGGGCTATACACAGTCGTTAGACGTACAGTGTTTGCCCTTAAGCCCTCTGGGCAGAGTCATTGTTCTCGATGAGCTTGCAGGTAGTAAGGTTCCGTGGAAAATTTTGAACTCTCTCGTCTTCGTCGCTGCATAGGCAACCGTTTTTTCCGAAAAGGCAATTTTCCAACAAAGTTCTCTTCCTGTTGTGTTGCGTTGCCTCAGGATGCCGTAAGTCGGTAGGTTTCCTGCGGCGCTGCGCAGCGCTCGCCGACAAACAGCATCTGACAGCTAGGAAATGCTGACTCCGTTGTGTTTCCCCCACGTTGGGCGGAATCCAGGCGTAGCAAGCTAGACCATATCTTGCTTGTAAAATGATAGGTTCTCTGCGCTGCACGCTAAGCCGGAGCTGCGAAGCGCATGTGCTCTGTATAGCTCGTTGATTCGGAGCACTTGGATTTACACTCGCGAAGCCTGACACTCGATTTCAGCATATTGTGAAGTTGCCTTCCCTCGCAGCGAAGCTTGCTGGAATTGACAGCCGGATGGGTGGCAGTGGGTAAGTGTACAATGAACGCACTGAAGAGTGTTTATGTTTGCCTTCGTTTTACAGTGCTTGACAGTATTTGAAGTACGGAGAACCGGTGCTAGAGTCTTTAATGCCAGCTTATCCGTAGTGTAACCCTAGCGGAGAGCAGCTGTATAGTTCGCCTCGTCTGCCGAAGGCTTCTTCTTTTTGTGTGCCTTAACACAGACAGCTTGCAGAGCTTATTTGCTAGAGAATCCTTTAGCAATCAAGCATGTACTGTACACGAGTAATGAGCAGGGGCGGCAGTTTACAGAGATGCCCTATGCTTCAGTGCATACCTTCAGGAAGTGTGTAGCAGCACATGCATGGATGAAACGCTCTCCCTTCGAATAGCCAGGCATGCTTTAGCTGCTTCCTGACTCCATACAATCCCAGTGGTATCTCGCTTCCTTTGCGTCGGAGTAAGCTATTCTCAGCGCGTACGCTCCCACGTTGCTTAGCTTCGGTGCGAAATGCGCGATGTGGCTGCACACTGTCACCGGGTGTACACTGTCACCGGGACATTTGCGTCAGCGTCAGGGCCTAAGCCATCTCAGGAAATAGTGGTACAAAACAGTGCAAGGCTCCCTTAAAGGCGCTCTACGAGACCATGGCCGTGTGAAGATTCCTTTCGTGCATTCAGAGAATGACAAAATTTCCTGATCTTGCATACTTTGACGGTCATGAACACGATCCTACTGCAGTACTCAAGCGATGCAGGAATCCAACTCAGTCGGGGCTTCACGCTGTAGCTATTTCTTTTTCCAGCACTGCCGAGCTCGTGGGCATTGCCCCACCAGCAAAGTGTCTGTCGACACCATAGTGGAATAGGACTGCTAGATATCGCCTGCTCTCCATAAAGCTGGTACGCTTTGCCTGTCGAAATATACGTTGCTTGGCTAAAGTGGTGTATTCCGTGTATCCCTATTTTCAATGTATTCTTTTATTGTACTATAGGGCACCAATGTCTCTGCACGACAATGTGAACCAAACTATAAAGAAGGTACGCTTAATAATGGTTCATGAGTACTTCAGCCCCATAAGATTGGGCTTCCTGTCTCCTCGGTTCAATTTGTTCCGCACAACTCATCATTCTGCCGGCAGTTAAAGCAAGTACGTGGAACCTGGCGGGTGCACCAAGGCTGGAGCAGCCATTGAGTGCCTGGCTATGCTTTTTCCTCCAAGGTTGCCTCCTGTTGTCACGTGCGGACTTCTAACCTTCAACGTCGCCCGTGTAGGTTTTTGCACTGCCGGTTGTCGTCGGCAGTGGCGATTGCTTCTGTGATAAAGAAGCATCTGGCATCATGTTGCTGTAGCATAATCGTTTGTGATATCCAGGATTAACTCCAGTTGGGGTTCTGAAATGCCAACTTGGCCAACGTTGGTGCGAAACATAGGCATCCGTACGCCAGAGCGTTGGCCCTGGCATTGGCTTCACTTGATTGGTTGAAGCTGGCCAGTTCTAGTCGGACTTGAAGGGTCTGTATCCACTGTAAGCGTCGCTTTTCCATCGCCGAAAAGTTCTACCGAACGACGCCGTGACTTCGAAACGGATCTCTTTGAAACGCTCGCTACCAGCTGCAGACTTTATCCGCCTCTCAATCCAGCATCATTTTACAGTGCCACAACTTGTAGAAAATCAATACGGGGACGAGGAAGTTGGGGTTACAGTACATTGCATCCTGCTGATTCCGCAGTAAGCCCTGGACGCTGTCTAACCACGCTCCATCGCCAATATTCGCTCATTGAATTCTTTGTGCGGTAAGGCTGGCGTTTGCATAGTTCCAGCGTACTACGGTTGCACGTAGCTCTACTGCTACCAGCAAGAGCCTCCGTAGAAACGAGTGTACCCTCGTATTTGCATGCTATGTTGTGTCTCTTCTTGATTACGATGGTTCCCTGCTTTTCACCAACTTCGCCAAGTAGACGTGCTTGAGCTCTTGCCACTTCTTGTTCCTTGGGGACTGCATTAGTGGGTCGGCTGGGGCTGGCCATGGAATCTTCACACATGTGTATCCCCGCTTGTGTTTGTCCTCCAGCTTATACTTAATGAACGCATACAGTGGTCTGGCGGTCTGGCTGAATACCTTCCAGGCCAAGAAGGTAAGCCTAGTCGGACAGACATCGACGGTTCGGAGTAGCCAGTGGCAAAACAGCTGTCGACCCTGGAGATGTTTGGAGTGCGACGTGAAGGAATGAGAAGCCCCTGATGTTGGCGCAGGTTTTGTGTCGATACGCTGTGAGCGCCACTATGTTTTCCAGCTTTCTAATTTGGCTTCTTTGGTCTTCGAACTTCACTCGTATCAGCAATTCACTCGCATCAGCATTTGCATTTGCCTATCTATTTGACGTTGACAGCTCATCGAATTGCTCCGTTTTGCTGCGCCGACCTGCACATCTTGCAGTTGTTGAATGTCTAGTGGAGGAGAGGGAGGTGGTTCACTCGTTTGCATATGCTAATGACCAGGCAGTACGCATTCAGA
>CAJFCZ010000129.1:0-25470 GCA_904066245.1 Eimeria sp. OTU-Y
GTGTGTATATTGTGCAGTGGAGGGCAGTGAGGAATATTGCTTTGCTGAACAGGAAGTAAGGCAGAAGTGTGGGGGGGTAATGCTGATCAGAATTGGTGCGTGACGAAGCGAGCTGTTGAAGGTATCTGTTAGTGTACGGGATGGTGGAGAGAAGCGTTGGGGGGCGGAGCGATGTTGGATGGGAGCGGTTGGAGATCGGATACCGGATAAGGACCAGTATGAGATTTCCTGCTCATGCTAAATATGGAGGGTTACTCGTTGCTGTTAGTTTGAGGATAGCATTGCTGGCAATCAGGGAACAGTTGTTAGGCTGTGATGCGTACTGTAGTGTAGGCTGGGAATGGGATGATGGAGGTGAAATGCATGTGTGACGAGTGGGGGGAGGCAGGTTTGCATGCGATGCGTTTGCAGGAGAAAGGGGTAGGACGCTGGTGGTGCTTTGGCTAGGCCAGTGGTGTGCTCCGGGACATTTGCTGTCCGTGGAGTATGTGGACGGTGTGACGATGAGCCGACAAGGGCAGAGGAGTTTGTTGTGCTTGCAGAGAGTGTGTTAGGGTTATTTGGCGTATTTGGTAGTTGTACGTGACCTTGTAGGAAGGTGGGGATGGTTGTTTTTGGGAGGCGGCAGGTTGTGGTGAGGTTTGGTACGTTTACATAGCGACGAGCTGTGCAGATTTTGTTGTTTGTTGGTTGGGTATGAGGGAAATGGGCGTGTGTGATGGGGAGTAAGCAAAGGAGGCTTGTTCGTGATGCTTGTGGGGGTTGTGGCGAGTTGCGTTGGCATGATAACTGTGTGTGCAGGCCACGGTTCACTTTTGTGAGGAACATTGCTGAATCTGCAGGAAGTAAGGGACGCGTGCTTGTTGATGCGCGTCAAAACGAACGGCATGTAAGCAAGGGTGTTATTGAAGGGATGTTGCGGGGAGCGGCCGGGTGAAGTGGAGAATTTGGGGACGGCATGGTATTAGGTGCCACTGATTGTAGAAGGACGAACCAATAAGCAGCATCGTGAAGCTTCGTACAAGTGGTAGTTGCGGAGAGGTACGACATTCCATTCGTTTGGAGTAGCAGCGCTGGTATGCATGAAACAAGAGTTAGGCAGTGAAGCATGCACATAGTGTAACAAACAGGAGGGGGAGCTCAAGGCAGCTTTGTAGGACTTGCAGAGAGTGTGTTGTTCGTCTGGCTTCTGTGTTCTACACTAAGTTGACGTTAGGTGGGCATGGGAACTGTTGCTGTTTGTGGTGTGTGTGCTTACAGTGAAATTCCGTAGTGTGTTTTTTGTTTGGATCTGTTGGAGTAGGAGGCGAGTGGTGTACGCTGCGACGAAGGAACTGCAGAGGAATTGCGCTTGTTGCTTCTATGGTGTTAGTGGTGGATGATGCTCTGGTATTGACGGTTTTTGCTGCATGAATTGGAAGGAGCGGCTGAATGTGGTTGCCCATCCGGGAAGTCATCTACATCTGCTTGCGATGACGTTGAGCAGTGGGCAAGGATGCATCTGAGGGCATGCGCTGCTGCGTGGTAATGCGTGGTAGTGTGGTAGTGTGGAGAGGGGGGTGTGGGGACAGGTTGGTTCGTGGTGTCACTCCGCGCAGTAAGAAGAACTGGTGAGCAGCGCCGTTCGATGTGGAGCCAACGATAATTTTAGAGAGCAGATGGCTATCTTCTGTTTAGGCTTAACAGCACTGGCGTGCGCGGAGGCGTTCTGGAGTGGAGGCTCCTCCTCGGGCTTGCAAAGTTCATTACAGAGGAGGGCGTCCTGCCCCCTGAGCCGCGATGCAGGCGTGATTGCAATAAGGTCGGAAAAAGGCAACGTAGAAGAAACCTTGTGCTTTGTGAGGGTGGCGCTGCATTGTCTTTTCGTCGCCAAGAGTGGACTGTGCTCAAGGTATGACGATGAGCAGATATACGCAGAGGAATTTGGGCTTGCAGAGTGTGTTAGGGTTGCTTACCAATTCTTGCGGTTCTGCGTGCAAAACAATAAGTACGCATGGATACGTTTGGAAATCGGCAGCTGGGGGTTGGTTGTGGTGTGTGTACGCTAGGACGTGTTCCCTAGAGTGCGTGCTGGTTCGTTCGGTTAGAGCCGGAGAGAAGTGCTGGATGGGGCAACGAGCGAAGTGGAAGAATTTCCTCTGTGGCTTTAGTGAAGCTGGGGGTGTATGACGTTCGGGTACTGGCGGTTTTTGCAGCACCGAGTGGTCGGTATTGGGTACTGTTTTTGGCTGTACAGGAAGTTCGTCATACGTGCGTCACGTTACCGCTGAGCAAGAGCTGTGCGTAAACAGTTGTTGCATGGTTGGGGTGTGTTTAGTCGCCCGAAGTATGCAAAGGGGTTGGGGGACAGGCTCGTTCGTAGGGTGCGGAGGATAGCTTGGGAACACGTTCGTTGGAGGAGGGGTTCGCGCCGTGCAGTAGGAAGAAATGGTGAGCAGTACCGTTAGATCTGGAACTGATGATAATTCTAGGGAGCTGAAGCTGAAGCTTAGCCTCGGTTTCGGGTTGACGGCGCAACCGTTCATGGAGGAGGCACTTTGCAGTGATGCCACATCTTGTCGGGGATGAGGAGGGCATTAGAGGAAAGCGTCTCTATTGCCAGCGGCTATGGGCAGATTTGCGTACCATCGGTTCGTAAAAAGGCGACTCAAAAGAAACCATTTCAGTGGGGACGGCGTTGCAGTCGCATATAGTTGCTAACGGTGGCGTATGTGCATAGTGTGGCGACTAACGGGTCGAGCACAAAGCAGCTTTGCACGAATTACAGAGAGTGCGTTAGGGTCGTTTTGCAGTTTTCGTGGCTCTGCGTGGAAAACAGGATACGTGCGCCTACTTGGGTTTAGAAAAATGCAGCTTGTTGTTGGCCGCGATGTGTGTGCGCGTTGATGTGTTACGCAGTGTGGGTGTTGGTTGGATGGGTAGAAAGAGTGGGCGAGTGGTGTAGGAAGGGGCAAAAGAACTGGAAGAAGTTGCGTTTGTCGATCCAGTGGAGCTTGCAGCGTATGTGTCCTGGTTTATACTGTCTGTGCTTCCCAGAGTAGAAGATACTGAGGAATCAACTTGGCTCTGCAGGAAATTAGTCACATTTGTGTCGCCGCACCGTTAGGCCGAGTTGGCGCGTTAGCTGTCGTGCAGTTGAAAGCATGTGCTGGTGGACTCATTGTTCAGAGGACGCTTTGGGGACAGGTTCATTTGAGGCGCCACTGCCTGGAGTAAGAAGAACCAGTGGGCAGCAGACCTGGGTGCAAAAACCACGTTAATGGAGGAACCGTTAGGCGTGCCCGTAGCTGCACGTCAGCAGAGTAGTACCGACTCTCTGCGCTCCAGCTTAGAGTAGGTAGTATGCACTGATGGTTTATCTTTTTGGGTTTGCTACGCTCATTATTCAGGGGAACCGTCCCTAGTAACAAGCGGCTCGGCGCATGTTTGTGTGCGAGAGGCTCGCAGAAAAGCAGCGTACAAGACGTCATGCATGTGTATAAGATAGGTGGCTCACTGCCTGATAGCCTCGAAGGATGGAGTATGAGAATTGTGTGAGGATCAGCCAGACGAGAGCAGACCCGCTCTGCAGGACTTGCAGAGAGTGTGTTAGCCTCCTTCCACGGGTTAAGTGGGTATGTGTGAGGAGCAGAGTAGCTGCTTGCCGTTCCGTTTGGAAGGCAGCAGTTTGTGGTTGGATGCAGTGTGGGCGCATCGATGTGTTCGATAAAGTGCGTGTAGATTGGATAACTGTAAGCAGTAGGCGAGCGACGTAAGAAAAAAACAAGTGGCCTTTGCCACCAACGAAACTTGTGGCATGTACAGAGACTCCATGAGCAAAGCCGAACCGGAAGGTACTGAGAAAACTTGTTGGCTGTGCAGGATGTTCGTCACGTATCTATCTCTTCACCGCAGGGCAGGAGAGGCGATGAACATCGGAGTCTGCGTTGTTTGGGAGCACAGGTGGGGGAGATTCGACTCTGCGTAGAGAAAACAACAGGCGAGCAAGAATTGCTCGTGATTGCGCTACAGATTAACGGTAGAGGTGTGCGCTACAGACTAACGGTAGAGGTGCTAAAGGGCCTGCAGCGCTTGTCAGCCCGCATCGGCAAGTGCGTTTTTCCCCCCGCCCTGTTTTTCACCATTGCCCCGTCAATGTATGGCGCTGTCCGTTGGTGTTCAAGGGCATCTCACGAATGTGTTCCCCCGAAGCGTTAAAGCTATTAGGCATATTTGTAAAGGACTGTGCAGTCACAGGTAGCAGAGTTCTTGTGTGTTCGGCCTGCGCACAGCCAGCAGAAAACTCTACAAATGCAAAAGCAACCCAGAGGGTACGCTGATGCTATCAGAGGTCCCTCCCCTGCATCCTGCACCAGGCTAGACACACGCGTATCTTGAGCGGATTTGGAACGCTGTCGATCTCCAGCCGTTCAGCTTTTAAGATTTGCTTAGGCTTTACGACAGAAAAGGTGGCTAGTTCTAGCTCGATGCATTGAGAATACTATCTCCACCAGTGAAATGTTGAGTGGTTTCCTGTGAATACTTGCATATCTCGAGTCTTGCCGTTGACTAGGAAAGTGGCTGCATGACAGCGCATATTGCGTTGATTTTTGTACTGTGTGGTCCGAAACTGTCAGCACACAAACGCCTACAGCCAGGCTTAGCTGTGCAGTTGCAGCTTCGTCTTTTTCGTATGAGCTGTGCTTGCGACGGCCTGTAATGTCCTGTTAGCAGATAGTCTGTTTCGCACACCCTGTCTTTGTCGAGAGAGACACCTGTACTTATGGATGTGCCTGTTGCCTATTTTGTCTTATATGCTGCACTGTTTGTCAGGGCGCACCACTGCGCCTTCTGGTATCTCACTAAAGGGCGCACCACTGCGCCTTCTGGTATCTCACTAAAAACGGTGTGTTCATACACACATGCAGTGCAGCACGGTAGCAACCAGGAGTGCTTCATGAAACGCCGCCTCCACTCATCGTTGGAAAGCTTCATACGATTATTTGCTACCCCCGCATGGAGTCTTATGTCTTGTATCATATGCGTGGGTGTGCGTGGCAGTACAGATGCCGAGCCCAGCCTCACGCATTTTCTGCATTATCGTAGGCGGGACTTATCTCGAGTTTGTTTTGCTGCCTCTACATGGCCGCTTTGGCTGTCGCTGTACCTGCCTGTATGGCTTTCGTTGGATGCTGAATGCCAATATTTCTGTCGCATATCACGGCAGCGAAGGAGCGCTTAATACGTTTTTGAGTGTAGTCACGGTACCTACAGCTTAGGCCAAAATGGATGAGAAGCGGTGTCCGGCCTTGCAGCGAGTATGCCCCGTGCACGACATGGGGCCGAGCGGGAGTAGCCCGCGTACACACTTTTGATGCATGCCTCTTGATTAGGGTGGAGGTCTGCCTGTACAGCTGTATAAACAGAACGCGCACTTGTCTATTAGCATTACTCACATTGCATAACTTTGGTCTGCGTGGTTCAGGGAATGCTGGTTCAGGGGGTTGTTTACGCGGCTGACTGTTGTATACAACTATTCAGAGGCTTTTTAGTGTTTGAACCGTTAAGACACATCCAGCGGGCGCTTCTGTCGTGCTGTCAGCTTCAGTCATGTATCTCATTTGCATGCTGCAGGACGCACTTTCGGATGTGTTGACGGTGCTCGTTACACAGTTTCCGCTAACATTTTGTTGCATAGCAGTGTCTCAGCAAGGGCGAATCGGGAGGTCAGATTCCTTAGGACCTCGTAGCGACGTTTGCTTCGAAAGCAAGCATCCCTGTCACTTCTGACTTTTCAGGTCAGCAAATGTAGCTTCAAAGACACCTCTGATACTTCTAGGAAGTGTGTGCCGTTCTTACCCGTGACGTATGTGCGTATAGAGGAGGGGTGGGTCCTTTCGTCGACACAAGGAATCATGCAAACAAGTAATTTTCAGCTAGCACTAAAGTGTTTGCTGCAGCAACACTGAGCTGGCTGTAGTTGCTGTGACTGGCGATGGATCATCGGCGCCACGCATACCCAGCAAGTTGACAAACCCAGTGTGGCTGAGCCATTGTGGCCACCAGAGCCACAGAGTCGTATTGAAATAGCCAGAACCTAGCTGCACTAATTTCCCAACGAATTTGAACCGCAGCATAGGAGGCTGCGAACACTGTCTAGCCTGCACATGCATATCTAGCTTCACGAACGCGCTTGTTACTGCAGTCGCTTCCTACTTCGCCTCAGCTGGTTTAGTTTCTGAGCACAGAATCAGAGCCTGGGAACTACTGTAACTTGCAGTACCCTCCCCCCTCCGGTTTTTTCTCGAAGGATAGGAGCTGAATAGACGTTCTAACGGCAAAGGAAGTACGTCACTTGCGACCAACATAGCGAGCCACAGTATTGTCAAGAATGAACGCGAACGGGTATGCCCATGCTTGAATGCCTTTGTGAGTAGCTATATGCTCACCAGTTTGTTTGCAGCTGCGGCATAACGTTTCTGGTTGCAACGATTACGCCTCCACTTCGAGCCATGTGCGTGCCGCAGTTTCGGCCTGCTAATCCGCTGCCATAAGCCCACCAGACACTGAGCACTGAAGACAGATTTGGCTCTGAATTTCATTTTGCCTCTGCGTTCTTTTCTGGAATCGGGGCTGTGTATGGAATTACCATCCTCCATTTGTACGAAGGAGAACGTTGTGGCAGGGAGGCTACGTAGCCGAGGATCTCAACGGTATGAGGGCGGACTGTGAGGCGTGTTCGAAGGATGCGTCCAAATGGCGGGTCGTTTCCAATGCATATTTGTACCTGGGTATGAACATATGTGCGCTTGCACACATTTTCATATGCAAAAATGTACATGCATAGATTTAAGGTACCATGAACACGTGGAGAGTTTTAACGCCACCAGCTCGTGGGTCTGATGAGCATGACAAAGGTGGAGACGCAGCCACATATATCTGCGTGGATGGAGCGCATGGTGTTAACGGCATGGCACTGCATTCGGCGTTTAGCATAACCATAGTGCCAGACGCAGTGTCGGTGGGTGCGTAGTCAGATACCTTCGCAAGATGACAGCATTCTAACTGGCATGACTGCGTACTATCTCATTGCTGCCTAGTGTTTGTCCTGCTACACAGGGAGCTGGGAAGTATATTACATCGCTAGGTGCAGTGATTTCGCTGTGGATCCAGGAATGCACCACAGCAAGCACATGAGAACGCAGGTCTTAACAGTGTAAATATTCAGGCTGTGCTGGTGTACAGTATGCATTCAAATGAAAATCTCGGTATGTTCATCGGTACTGGACACTCACGGTTTTGCATTTTTGCCGTAAACGAACTGGTGCGCTTGGACCATACAGCATATACTATACGTGAGTATGCAGCTCGGGGTCATAAGGCCTGAGTTGGCAAGCACTGAGCATGCGTCGTGCCTCCACGTGGCGAGCTATTACCATGAAGACACCTGCTGCAAATCGGTGAGTATCCAATACCGACGAACATCTTGAGATACGGTCTTAAAGCAATTTCCAAACCACGTTCCTGTCTAGTCATTCGCCCCGACTGGTACAGTAGACTCGTTAAACTGATGATCTGTTAAACAGGCGAGGATGATGTGTTTCGCAGTGCGTGATTCTGCTACCGTCAGCCGTTCCCTGAGTCAGAACAAAGGCGTCTTTGTCTGTGTTTCAGAGCATGCGAGTGCGCATTCAGTGCTCGCGACGAATTTTGCAGGAGGTTCGTTACGCATGGCCCGCAGTCCAGTAGCGCACTGTATGGTTAGAATTGATTGTGACAACAAGGGTACGTGCTGATAGAGCCCCGCTTTTGAAGGTTTGCATGGAGGTCTGATCTTGAGACTGCTTCTGTATTAGCGTTGCTGGAGGCTTCGTTGTTGGCTGGATGTTCAAATGGACACTGCTTCGTATATGCACTTTGCGTGCCTAGTTTTGATGCAGATATCTCGCCTTTCTGTTATTCAAAATTCATCTGTGTCGTCGCTCGTTTTTGGGTGTGGGTTGAGCCCCTGTTGGGTCTACCAGCTAGTGGTTTCGCTCTGGAAGTGAAGCTGATGAGCCGCATATAATCGCGAGGCGCATGTATAGCCGTATTTGCAAACGATTGACAGGCGAAGGCTAATGCCATTGAGAGGCCGGTGAGTTTGCTACGTGCAGAGTCACGCCAAACTGTTGGAAGCTTGAAAAAGCATAGAGGGTGCGCAGTGTTTGTCAACGATGCTTCATGAACATCCTGCAACACGCGAAGCACCTGCCTGTTGCATTTCAGTGTAGTGTATAGTGGGAATTCGCATGTCCAATCCAAGCATCTTTGCAGGCTCTAAGACGGAAGGGTGTGCATTGTGCATGTTCGTGCTTGTTTCATTGACCAGGGAGTCTTTCCTTCAGGGGAATGTTGAGTGGTTTCCTGCGAATACATGCAAATCTCGGATTTTGCTGGAGGTTTAGAAGGGTAACTGCGTGGCAGTGCATGCGACAATTTTTCTTGGACTGTGTGTTGCAAGGCGCTTGCCTACAAGCCACTACGGCCACTTTAACTCTGTGAATCATTGTCCTTCCCTTTCTAGTGAGCTATCCATGTTTCGGTGTCTAATAAAATGCTGGAGATCGACTGTTTTGCGTAGCGTATCTTTCGTGAGGCATGAATACTTACGGGTCGGCTCTTCGTCCATGACTCCTTACATGCACAGATAGTGGGTATAATGGACACGCAGGAACATCCCAACTATCGTCCTACACCTGCTGTACCACCTGCCAGCTCCACGATCTGCAAAACCAGGAACAACGTATTGGCGAAACAGTATTGCTGTATGTTGCGTCCGCAGAGCGTATCTTGTTTCCTACGTGTGCGTGGCGGTACAGCTGCCGAGCCCAGCCTCACGCATTTTCTGATTATTATCGTAGGCGGGCCTTATCTCGAGTTTGTTCTGCTGCCTCTACATGGCCGCTTTGGCTGTCGCTGTACCTGCCTGTATGGCTTTCGTTGGATGCTGAATGCCAATATTTCTGTCGCATATCACGGCAGCGAAGGAGCGCTTAATACGTTTTTGAGTGTAGTCACGGTACCTACAGCTTAGGCCAAAATGGATGAGAAGCGGTGTCCGGCCTTGCAGCGAGTATGCCCCGTGCACGACATGGGGCCGAGCGGGAGTAGCCCGCGTACACACTTTTGATGCATGCCTCTTGATTAGGGTGGAGGTCTGCCTGTACAGCTGTATAAACAGAACGCGCACTTGTCTATTAGCATTACTCACATTGCATAACTTTGGTCTGCGTGGTTCAGGGAATGCTGGTTCAGGGGGTTGTTTACGCGGCTGACTGTTGTATACAACTATTCAGAGGCTTTTTAGTGTTTGAACCGTTAAGACACATCCAGCGGGCGCTTCTGTCGTGCTGTCAGCTTCAGTCATGTATCTCATTTGCATGCTGCAGGACGCACTTTCGGATGTGTTGACGGTGCTCGTTACACAGTTTCCGCTAACATTTTGTTGCATAGCAGTGTCTCAGCAAGGGCGAATCGGGAGGTCAGATTCCTTAGGACCTCGTAGCGACGTTTGCTTCGAAAGCAAGCATCCCTGTCACTTCTGACTTTTCAGGTCAGCAAATGTAGCTTCAAAGACACCTCTGATACTTCTAGGAAGTGTGTGCCGTTCTTACCCGTGACGTATGTGCGTATAGAGGAGGGGTGGGTCCTTTCGTCGACACAAGGAATCATGCAAACAAGTAATTTTCAGCTAGCACTAAAGTGTTTGCTGCAGCAACACTGAGCTGGCTGTAGTTGCTGTGACTGGCGATGGATCATCGGCGCCACGCATACCCAGCAAGTTGACAAACCCAGTGTGGCTGAGCCATTGTGGCCACCAGAGCCACAGAGTCGTATTGAAATAGCCAGAACCTAGCTGCACTAATTTCCCAACGAATTTGAACCGCAGCATAGGAGGCTGCGAACACTGTCTAGCCTGCACATGCATATCTAGCTTCACGAACGCGCTTGTTACTGCAGTCGCTTCCTACTTCGCCTCAGCTGGTTTAGTTTCTGAGCACAGAATCAGAGCCTGGGAACTACTGTAACTTGCAGTACCCTCCCCCCTCCGGTTTTTTCTCGAAGGATAGGAGCTGAATAGACGTTCTAACGGCAAAGGAAGTACGTCACTTGCGACCAACATAGCGAGCCACAGTATTGTCAAGAATGAACGCGAACGGGTATGCCCATGCTTGAATGCCTTTGTGAGTAGCTATATGCTCACCAGTTTGTTTGCAGCTGCGGCATAACGTTTCTGGTTGCAACGATTACGCCTCCACTTCGAGCCATGTGCGTGCCGCAGTTTCGGCCTGCTAATCCGCTGCCATAAGCCCACCAGACACTGAGCACTGAAGACAGATTTGGCTCTGAATTTCATTTTGCCTCTGCGTTCTTTTCTGGAATCGGGGCTGTGTATGGAATTACCATCCTCCATTTGTACGAAGGAGAACGTTGTGGCAGGGAGGCTACGTAGCCGAGGATCTCAACGGTATGAGGGCGGACTGTGAGGCGTGTTCGAAGGATGCGTCCAAATGGCGGGTCGTTTCCAATGCATATTTGTACCTGGGTATGAACATATGTGCGCTTGCACACATTTTCATATGCAAAAATGTACATGCATAGATTTAAGGTACCATGAACACGTGGAGAGTTTTAACGCCACCAGCTCGTGGGTCTGATGAGCATGACAAAGGTGGAGACGCAGCCACATATATCTGCGTGGATGGAGCGCATGGTGTTAACGGCATGGCACTGCATTCGGCGTTTAGCATAACCATAGTGCCAGACGCAGTGTCGGTGGGTGCGTAGTCAGATACCTTCGCAAGATGACAGCATTCTAACTGGCATGACTGCGTACTATCTCATTGCTGCCTAGTGTTTGTCCTGCTACACAGGGAGCTGGGAAGTATATTACATCGCTAGGTGCAGTGATTTCGCTGTGGATCCAGGAATGCACCACAGCAAGCACATGAGAACGCAGGTCTTAACAGTGTAAATATTCAGGCTGTGCTGGTGTACAGTATGCATTCAAATGAAAATCTCGGTATGTTCATCGGTACTGGACACTCACGGTTTTGCATTTTTGCCGTAAACGAACTGGTGCGCTTGGACCATACAGCATATACTATACGTGAGTATGCAGCTCGGGGTCATAAGGCCTGAGTTGGCAAGCACTGAGCATGCGTCGTGCCTCCACGTGGCGAGCTATTACCATGAAGACACCTGCTGCAAATCGGTGAGTATCCAATACCGACGAACATCTTGAGATACGGTCTTAAAGCAATTTCCAAACCACGTTCCTGTCTAGTCATTCGCCCCGACTGGTACAGTAGACTCGTTAAACTGATGATCTGTTAAACAGGCGAGGATGATGTGTTTCGCAGTGCGTGATTCTGCTACCGTCAGTCGTTCCCTGAGTCAGAACAAAGGCGTCTTTGTCTGTGTTTCAGAGCATGCGAGTGCGCATTCAGTGCTCGCGACGAATTTTGCAGGAGGTTCGTTACGCATGGCCCGCAGTCCAGTAGCGCACTGTATGGTTAGAATTGATTGTGACAACAAGGGTACGTGCTGATAGAGCCCCGCTTTTGAAGGTTTGCATGGAGGTCTGATCTTGAGACTGCTTCTGTATTAGCGTTGCTGGAGGCTTCGTTGTTGGCTAGCCCTTCAGATGGACAGTGCTTCATATATGCATTTTGCGCATGTAGTTTAGGTGTGCGTATCACGCTACCGTGCCACTGAAAAGTGTTTTGTGTTTGTGCTCACTGTGGTATGTACGTCTGCATGTTCACATTGCAAATGTAAATTCTAAGCCAAAACAACCTAGAGGGTATGACCTGTAGTTTACCTCACAGGACCGGATCTGTTTTTCTATGGGGCGCTGTCAGAGTACCTACCCTGTGGGGCCTGTAGGGGACCTTAGATATGGATTACCAAGTGCATGAGAGCGTCTCTTTAGGTATACCTGCTGTCTAGCTGTGTTGAGCTGGATGCCGTAGAGGGGTACTTCTTGCTGTGGTGCTGAAGGCAGCTTGTCTGACTACTGATAGTGTTCCGATCCCACGGTTTTTCTTGCAGCAGGCAGCGCATCTTAATAAGGCCCTGTGTGAGTGTCAGAATACAACAACTGCAGGGGCCAAAGCGGTAATCCTGCATGAGCTTTTTTGATTCCCAGGAACGGCATTCAGCAGTTGGAGAAAGCTTTTGAAACTTGAAGGCCAGACGCTCACGATAGCCATGTCACGGCAATCTTTTGTATGAACCCCTGTGATGCGTGCCCAAGAGGATAGAGGATTGTCTTTGTTGTGAAAAGGCACTGCACACCTGCAGCAAGTGAGCTACAGATGGCACACATGGCAAGCAATGGAACAAATATAGTTTGCTTGTTTAAGGCTTGTTGGCTTGTCGGTATCTTTTGTTAGGTTTGACCAGGATAGGAATTCGCCACAAACGTGCCCCTCAACTGTTTCTGGTATTTTATATGCTCACTGTTGAATGCCGTGCTTGGGATTCAAAAGGGCTTATGGAAGATTACAGCTTTGGCCCCTGCAGTTGCACAGCCTTACTATCTGCAGGCAAGCATATGCAAGAAAGGTGTAAACGACAAGATCGTGACCATTTCTGGTCACTTTTGTGTGCGTGTTCCAGAAATGTTGCCAAACTGACGTTCGCACAACCCGGCTCCCTCTCTATTGTAGAAAACAGTGAGAAGAAGAACATGATTTGGAGAGTGCGAGACGTCAGAATGTACGAAGTCCCTAGAAGCAAGGGAGACACGACAAACAGAACGAATGCACATTCACATATTGCTCAGAGAGGCGAAAATGAGCGAAAGGCGCCCTTTTAGCATTTTTCCAGGTAGACGGTCACACATACTTCATTTTGCTGGGAGGTTTTCACAAAGCTTGTTGATGTGCATTTCTTCATGCAGAATCTATCGTTCATGCCCTACCCAGTGGCGGTTTGATTTCCTTCTTCTTCCACCTACTGTACATGATCATCCTACTTCCTAGTTGTGTGGCTAGAAACAAAAAGCCAATCAGCAAATCAGATATGATACATTTCGACGACCACAGCAAGTGAGTGCTAACCATTGCATCAACTGACCTGCCGAGGTCAGCTGCGCCGCGGTGGCTGGTACATTTTAAGCATGTATGTTGCAGCCTGCATCCGCCTACTTGTGGGCTTCTAGTCCTTTCCTCTGCTCATTCGGGTGGGTTGCAGTTTTTCGCATAACACGTTTTTCCAGGGCCTCCTGGTATGGGGTTAGTTTTGTAGCGCATCTGATCGCCTTTACATTGGAACGAACAGGTGACTAACGGTACCAATACTGGTTTTGAGTTGACGAGGCAAACAGCCAATGCATCAAGCAAGCGGCATGCTTTTGTTGGAGCTATTTAAAGGTTTGGATTCCTGCTCCGCCTGGCGCCGCCTCATCAGATTTGCTTCCGTCTGCCGTAGGTTTGGTTTGCTTGCAGCCCCTTTGAAGGAGACCAGAGCTGGGAAAATCGTTTTGCTACCGCAGCTAGTAAGTTGTAATATCTGCCGGAGGCACTTGAGAAGACATTAATGTGTTGCCCACAGTAGGTAGGAGGGTACGCATTTGTTTCGTGTTGAGTGCAGAGTTTTTCTAACAGGTATGAATATGTTTTTGAAGTGCATACAGAGGATGCAATAGTAGCCGTTGCTGTGCTGATTCTGTTCGAACGCTGTTCGTTGCATGCGCGGCGTGTATGGCCAAGGATGGCGTTTGTTGTGTTCGCATTTGCGAGTGCTGCCTTTGGCGCACAGTTTAAAGCATCAGGAATCTCGCTGCGTCAAACATGTCTGTGCTTCGGCAACTGTGGTGCTTTGTAAGCGTATTCCCGTGAAATATCAGTGCGCATTGTACGAGACTGTCCTTCTGGCGTAATTGCATTGCATTAGCCAACAATCACAGCAGCCCAAGGGGCTGTGGCACTGTGAAAATGCCGTTTCTGTGGTCTGGCTATTGGAAATGCCAGCATGCCACTTTGTTGTAAAGCTAGTGCGTTGCTAGTGGGTGCTGTCACTGTGGGTTGCCTAGTTCACTTTGCGTTGCCTACTTCAGAGCTCTTTGATATTCAGACCTTCTTAGCACTAAGGAGTTTACGGGTGGGAGAATATGGAAGGAACAGATCTTGCTTTTCCGTTCGTTGGCAGAAGATTACTTCGCTGCCCTGGCAAGCATTGGTTCTTGAGGGAGAAGCTTTCTCTCTTCAACAGGGCCTGTGCAGACCCGATCCTTCTGTGAGGTGTAGCAGGTGAATAGCTCCAACAGTAGCGCTTTATCTCACACAGAGGGTGCGTCGGTAGGCTTATATGGCCGGGTAACATGAGTAGAGCAAGGTAACTTTGGCCAGGGTGATTACATTTGCTGTGTATGTGGGACGGAGGCAAGACGGTGTGCATGCACGTGCTTCCTTCACTTTGTTAGAGTGTTTATTGTCGTGGCCTTTGAGATTCTGCTGGACTCATTTAGACCGAACCCTGCAGGGTTAGTGGGAGCGGGTGTGTAGACACGACTTCGTCTGTGGTTCCAACATGCCGCATTTTAATGTCCTGGAGTACGCTCTTTGAAGCGTTTTAATTAACTTCTCCACTGTGAGTTGACTAGCTCTCACCGCCGTTGTGAAGGATTTTGCGAGGCGCTGCATGTGCTCTGAGCTAGCCCGAACGGGCTCGCCCCGGTCTTTTTACTTGGTGACCAGGTGGATGTATTGGAGCCAACCTGAAGATTGTGCGTCGGATGCGCTGCATGAGCAAATTCCAATAGTGGACATGGACGCCGGAGGAGGCCAGTGCAGAAGTATTGATGTAGTTGCTGCTGAATTGTTCGTCATTGCGTTCCGTTCGCTTCCATATCATTCTCTAGTGTGAACAGATACTTGCGTTATTGCACCTTGAATATCCTTTTTTAGTCATGATTCTGCAGGTTGTGTGTCGCATACGAAATATTTGTTTCATTTGAGGTACCCACGAAAATCCACGACGTTCCACTTTTGCCAGAGGAAATACAGCAATGTGCTCCTGGTGTGTGAGGATGCCTCTCTTCACTGAAATATCCACGGTAGGGGACCTTGCCGACGTAGTCCCAATTCTGGGGAGAGCTTCTTCTCCCCTGGCGCACAGTGGTTGGAACATCATTGTGCAGTCAATCAGTCGTGTTGTATCCCCGTACATCTCCTTCACGTTGATGTCTGGTAGTCAAAGTAGCCTAATAAACCCGGGAATTCCACGTCAACGAGAGCATCCCGCTGCTGCCCATTCCTGAATAAACAATGCCTTGATTTAGAAGGCGAGTTTGTGCGGCCAAGGTGAAATGCGTATTCGTCTTTCCTGGGACACAGGGACGATTACTATATCGACGAGCAATAAAACCGTGCCGGTAAACGACAGCTGTGCTGTCCTCCCAGCCCACCAAGAGATACAGGAAGATTTCTACTAACCCGCCTGCTCTTTAGCATGTGAGTTCGGTACATGGGATGATGTTTATTGAATGGTTGCTGGCATGCTCGAGACATTCGTTTATTTTGCGTTCCTGGCCCTACCTGAGCAAGACAACACGGGACATCGTCAAGGGATTCCGCGGGAATCACGACTGTGCATCAGCCTAAGATACGGATGCAGAAAGGGATTCTGAGTTTATGTTCTTGTGTTAGGCACGACAGCTTATGCCTAGTTTGCATACACCTGCAAGGATCACCAAGCGATTACTTCCGAGGACTAATACAAGATTCCCCTGAGCAGATAATCTTCCGCACAGATAATCAGTTTTTAACTATATGGAACTCATACAAACATGACCCTGAACCAATGCAATTAAATATCTGTATTTGTCTTCGGCGGCATCGTTTCGGGAAGAACTGTTGGCTTATCAGTAGCTCTTTTTGTGCGTGCTCGAATCCTCTAGCATTACGAGTTAAATTCGTCGGTAGCCAACTGTGATTTGTTTTGTTTCTGTAGGAAAGCCTTCGACTAATTTGCACGAACGCTAGGCCACTCAAGTACTGTTGCGAGTTTGCTGGCGTGCTCCAAGACTATGTTGGTGGAGACTTGGCTTCAGTCAAAGATGGCATCTTGCACACGCAGCAAGTAACCCGCAGATGTCATACGGGACAGCTGGCTGAAGGAGATGTTTGCAGATGCTGCTGTCTACATGCGTGAGTATGCGCAGTGCTAGCTGTTCCCTTCATGTTTTTAATTGTCATCTAGCATATGCCGGCTACCAACACGGATTCGTCAGCACTGGATCTGTCAGCACTGGATGCGTGCGGCGCGGCAGACAGAGTACCAGTGACCGTTTCTCCAGTGGATTAAGTGTTTACATAAGAAAAGTGTGCAGGTTTCATGTTCGACATGCTGGAGAACATGAAACATGCTGTACACCGTGGATGCGCGTGCGCATGGCTCATCAGCAGTTAGACGTTCGAGGCCTGTCGTGCAACAAACCAGTCTCCAAGCGAGTGCATGTTAGGGTGTTGGAAGCACCAACGTTGGGCAGTGGATTTCGCGACCGGTGGTTGTGTTCCTCCTAGTTCTGCTTGCGTGACGCAGGTATGTTGGGTGCTCAGCGTTGCTAGCCGAGACCGAAAAGCGTATTCTGCTGGGTGCATCATTGCATACGTGGGTTGAGAGAATTGAGCCGACATCAGGTGTAAGAATCGCCCAGCACGTGCGTGGTACCTGAAGCGACAGCTGACACGACGATGTCACCGCTTGAACTGTGACAAGCACGTTTTCACCATCTATTCTACGGGAGAACTTTGATTGCATCCAAACAGGCATCCACAAGCAAACGTAAGGAAAATGACCTCATTCCGGTGGGTTGCAGTTTTTCGGATAACACGCTTTTCCAGGGCCTCCTGGTATGGGCTTAGTTTTGTAGCGCATCTGATCTGCTTTACATTGGAACGAACAGGTGACTAAGGGTACCAATACTGGTTTTGAGTTGACGAGGCAAACAGCCAATGCATCAAGCAAGCGGCATGCTTTTATTGGAGTTATTTAAAGGTTTGGATTAGTGCTCCGCCTGGCGCCGCCTCATCAGATTTGTTTCCGTCTGCCGTAGGTTTGGTTTGCTTGCAGCCCCTTTGAAGGAGACCAGAGCTGGGAAAATCGTTTTGCTACCGCAGCTAGTAAGTTGTAATATCTGCCGGAGGCACTTGAGAAGACATTAATGTGTTGCCCACAGTAGGTAGGAGGGTACACATTTGTTACGTGTTGAGTGCAGAGTTTTTCTAACAGGTATGATTATGTTTTTGAGGTGCATGCAGAGGATGCAATATTAGCCGTTGCTGTGCTGATTCTGTTCGAATGCTGTTCGTTGTATGCGGGACGTGTATGGCCAAACATGGCGTGTATGATTTTGTTCTCTCCTCATTTTCCATTGCTGCCTTTTGCGATCAGCTAGTAGCACCTTTTTCCTGTTGTGGGCATAGTAACAGCGTAAGTCATAGATAGCCACCGTTCTGTGTTTGCGTTTATTCGCACACAGCAGTAGCAATCTCTCTGGGTACCCAAACCAGATCAGTGGGTACCCACTGATCTGGTTTGCTGGGTTACTATCAAAACAAGCATGCGCCTAGGAGCTGATTCACAATCGAAGGTGCTAAACTTCATCTCTGTATTTACTACGAAGTTACAGAGAACGGATAGTTACCTTTGGCAGCATCCTCGTGCAATACATTGCCGCGTATTTTTGTTGAATGTGCCTGAAACTGCTTCTGCCCGTTTACTTCTGTGCCTTTTCCTAAGCTTGGCCTTGAGTGATGAGCGCTCGAAAGTGAAGTACGCTTGACAGTGAGTGTTGCGTGTCATGATGATATTTCCTCCTAGGGTTTCTGGGCATCATTCGTCCATGGAGACGCGCGGGAGTCGTGTAGTCTGTTCCTTTCGATCCAGGAACACGCTCCATTGGTAGAGACGTGATGAAGCCAGGTGCCAAACGAAACTTAGAGAGTAGGTATCGATACTATATTTTACGTTCTTTACCCATCTATTCAGCGCTGTTTATTTTTCTTGAATTAGGCCGTGTGGAATAGGTGAATTGTGAGGCTTCGCGTTGCCCGGTGTTTTTTTCCTGCTGTCACTGGTTAGTTCTGTCTTAAGGAACATACGCCCTTGTAATATTGCCCCGTGAGTTTTGGCATATGCAGGTACGGGAGAGGGAGATAGTGGCGTCGGAGTGTAGCGAGCATCTGTTTTAGAGGGCGGGCGCGATACATGGCTTCGACATTACAAATATTGCAAGGGTGGGGGCGGTTTCGGTGTAACTGCCAGTTTGTGCGGCTCCTAAACCAAGTGGTGCCGCTACTGTTCCACTGCAGAGGACTATCGTGACGTGCTGTGTGTGTAGCTCCGTTTCTAAACCTTTTGACCATAGCAATTCCTTCTCCCCATCATAGGAACTGAATTATATAATTATGGGATGCTGGAGCTGCTACACTGCAGACGAGGCTTTCCCATCGTATGTTATTGCGTGTTCATCATGGCGCACGCTTCCACTGTACATCAGGCTATAATATGCTATGGGTGGTACAGAAGCTTGCTGCAGCCCTGGAGTGTTTTTGGAGTGTATACCCTAGCTCTGAAGGAGTGTAGGTATTATTGTTGTAACTGCTGCAAGCTCCAGTACAGGCTTGTAGTTGACAATTCCCCACATTGCGCATAATGCAAATCAAGGGAGCAATTACACAGTACATTGCGTCTGGCGCCTATCCACGCATCGTAATCGTTTTAGATGAAGCCCTTTTGAGAACCCGGACTCTCTGCGCAGAACGTGAGCAGATGAAAGCTTGTGGGGCAGACTCACCTGCGAACAATGCAAATCAGAGCAGCGATTCTACGCTGGGGCGGGGATGGATCATGCCTAGGCTAACACTGCTTGTGCATAGGGTGTGCCAAGTCTACACAGAATGAAGCCCTACCTCGGGGAGCGCTCATAGCAAACACAGCAAGAACCTTTGATGCGTCAAATTCACCTTCCAAGTTTTGGTGACCGCACATTCTGTGTTCCTTCAAGAAGGATGGCTACCTCGGCGCGTGCGCTTCCGTGAGAGGCCTTATGTCTTGGGTCGGGCTGTTTCCGTGGGCTGAAAAGGGAACGTTACTAAGTTGTACCTGCCACCTCATTGTCGTGTCTTGTTTGTAGTTGCTGTTGAGATGGTGCATAGACATGTGGACCTGCGTGCTAGCAGCAGCCCCCAACACGGTGCAGTGGTATTCCTCATACAGTGTAATGTGCATATTTCTCTGCTTTTGGCATGGATGCATAAAAACAACATGCTATTGTTTGGAAGTTCCAGCGCTGGAGACGTACGCCTGCAAGCCGAAATGTTCGGTGTTCAATGTCACCTGTGTGAATTGATGGGGCGCTCTGCCACTTTGCCAGTGACTACTGACAATAACGTGCACAACTTCAATATACGCAGCAGGCATGATTAGTGCCCGTGCCATCATTTTTTGTTTTGGTGCTGGTAGCTGGAGGACGAGGCGATGATTTGTTTTTGGTATCGACTCTCCGGGTAACATCTGCGGCCGGTTCCTTACCGGACGACGAATGCTTCGGCCGTATAATGCCATTGCAGAATGCCTTTCAGTTTCGCGCAAATACGGGCAACTTCACGGAGTTGTGTATGGGACCCACCTTACCAGGATACCGTCTAATCTTTCTTGCTGTGCCAGCATGCCATCTTTCCTTAATAGAGCTTAAGAGGGGATGCCGTGTGCGGAAGAATGAAGCGCGCCAGAGTAGGAAGAAGCATGCAGCTGACCTGAACTTCAATTTATAGGCAGTATGTTGGATTGATAACATGAAGTGCCCCACGTTGCAGGAGCCGAGGGGTAAGTGAGGTTCACATGGCCTGTGGGAGTATTGTCCTGTGTGAGCAGTGTGTAAAAGGGGGCTATAGCCGTCGCTTAGAACCCCAATTGTGTACAAGAGGCGTGCTCCGGATGTTTTATCGGCATCGCGCGCGTACTGTGGGCCCAGTCGAGGACATCTATTTACGCATGCGAAATGTGTATCTATGGACGTGCTAGTACGTTCGAAAACCAGTGTAGAGGTCCAAGACGAAGGAAAGAGGGTTCTTGTTACGAGCATCCGGTGTTTTTGTCGAGCATGGGCGATACCTACATTTTCACATGCATTTTCGACTTCAGGGCGGTGGACCCACCAATTAGTAGACGCGTTACGTTTGCCAGCGCTTGCTTAAAAATTAAGTTGTAGGTGAATTATCACATGCGCAGCTCGTGTGTCTGCCAAAATACTAGTGCCTTCTACGTAAAGGGGGCTACACAGTTCTCGCCAATTCAGCTGTTGTTCCTGGATAATGAAGCGGTCATGCCAGAGACGGCGGGAAACAACTCTGCACTTTCACTATATTCAGGCGCACCATGCTTGCATTGACTGCTCTGTGAGTGCCAGTCCACAGCCCTTTCGTGGCGCGTTGCAGCCAGCATTTGGCTCATCTGCGTCCACAAGCACAAACCGCAGCTACCCACTTTGGCTGCAACACGCCTTTCTGTTCCGCACCAGCGCTCTTGTCATTGGGCGAGCCTCATTGTTCCCACATCGTCGCTAGCTTCTTTACTGCTCAAATTCTATCACCTCTCAGGACTTGGGAATTTTTAAGCTTGTGTGTCTAATGAGCTGCATAGGCTGGGAAGAGGGGCACTGAGGGACTCTTTGGCAATGGCCCTATATAGTTTTGCAGCATTTTTTGCCCAGGAATGCTGGAATGCTTCAAGCACTGACCAGGCGGTGTGCCTTAATGCAAAACTCTGACCCTCCTAGGTTTAAGCAAGCCTAGTGGACTTCTAGGAAGTGGGTGAATCCGCACATCTCACGGTAGGCATTGTGCTCGTGTATGATTCGTGTTTGCGCGATGCAAACAAGTTTCCGGGGCCTAGGGTCCTTTTCAGAGAAGCACACGTTGAGTTTTCGCCGGTTGTTTTATTGTTCGTATGCGGGCCCTCCGGTTTGTGCTGGTGCTTTAAACATACTTCGTATGCGATTTCAACACCAGAACCTGATTTATTGCACACAAACTTTTGCCATGTTTGCTTGCTGCATCACAGACGTAGTTGGGGAGTCAATGCGAAGCAAAGACGGCAGTCAGTTTTCTTTCTATGCAGGGCGTGGGTTGGATCAGCGGGACAAAACACAAGGGGGACGAATGTACCTTGCATAATTGCTACAACAGACACGTGTTTGGCTGGATAGCAGGTTACTTAGTGTGCTCCCTTATTCGTTCCACAGAGCTAGACCTTTGGGCAGATTCATTTGCAGCGTATCAGGCTTTTATAGTTGAGAACGGGTGGTGATTCGCAGGCATCGTTTTTTGTGTTACGACGTCATGCAGACCTCAATACGCAGGAGGTCCTGAGTATTGTTGTTGGAGCAGCAACAACGACACCGTGTCCGTATGCTTCTCACGTTCTATTTTCCGAGAAAAAGAATGTTGCAGGGTGCGCAGAAGACCTCTACGGCTTATACAAGATTGAGCGGCATTCCATTCTTGATTTCTTATGCAGTGCTAGATTCGTGCGCAGTGTCAGGGCAGCTCACGCCACACAGTAGCAGTATCAGCCTGGTTTGGCAGGTTGTTTAGGCAAACAGTAAACTGTTTTCACTATCAGTTTTGGCTGCAGCAATTTCCCTATTCATTACGCATGAATGGACCTTCCCACTTTCCGGCAGTAGTGGTTTGCTTTGCAAGGCAGTAAGGTTGGATTGGAGTAGCTGCTGGAGGCATCAGCACAGCCTCCGGCTTCACAGGGAGCTCCGTGAGAATGCTTGTTCTAGCGGCAACTCACCTGAAGATGGTCTTCTTGTACGTCAAACAAGGTATTGCTGCAGTGCCGGCCAGTATTCTGTGTGCATGCAGTGTTAGGGCATTTCACTGGCAATGTGGCCTTCTCAGTGGCCACCCATCCTACATGCACCTGCTCAAAGAGTAGAAAGCTTGCTACACGTTCTTAGTGCTTGTCGTGAATCAGTTTAGCTTGGCAGCCCAAAACTAGTCTGACCTTGTTCATCGTCTGTTCTGGTCAGGCGCATGCAAGCCACGGGACATGCATAGGCTGTGTGTGAAGTGCCCGTCATAACGTCGTATAACCATTCTTCTGTAAGAAAAGTGGGTTTCTGAGTGGGATCAAAGACTGTGCGCGTTAGCACGGTGGCTTGAACATGCATGGAATTAGTAACAAATACACTCTGGAAATCTAGAACTACTAAAACTAGTTCTTCTCTGGCGTAAGGCAGCCATTTGGGGTGTTGAAGCCCCTGGTGTGAAAGAACGCCTTTGGCTCCGTGCCCCCTATTAAACAGCATATATAGGATGGCCGCCTAGAGCCAATCGGTCCTGCTAGTAGTCATGCTATTACAAACCTAAAGGCATGGACTATTGTGGATCCAAAACGACAGGCATGTCATTTAATGCCACGTAGGTTTATCGGTCAATGTCAGTCCTCTCTTATGCACATGGTCTGTTAGTATGGCGAAGGGTGTTAGGGGCGCTTGAAGCGCGAGCCGGCACGAATCCCCCACATGAAGCTTCATCCGGAACATTATATTGGCTGTTTCCGACGTGCGCTCATCAGGAAGGCACATCGTACCTGCAGAGAGTTCGGCGCACACATCACACGAGAACTGCCCAGCCAGCCAGGTTGCCGAAGTTCGGCAGGAAAAATGCAGGGTGCTTCAAGTTGCATTCTACTACTTGTATTTACTATCTGAATGAACAGAAGGGTCCAATAGCGTTAAAAGCGTTTTTAATGCCTCTTGCCGCTGTGCTTGTGGTTTATTTGTGCTCTTGAATACTGGTGTCCGTATTCTATGGCCTAACACAGTCACATGGTCCCATAGCCCCATAGCGTCTCCACCAGGGCACTCGGCAGCAGCAGTACTAACGGCGACTTGCTTCCAAATCGCAGCACCTAGCGCACGGTGTGTTTTTGATAATGTATTTTATGCTGGTTGTGCTCTCCGTCTTTGACTTAATGGCTGTAGTATTCCTGAATGCTACGCTTCACGCCATGGATAGTGTGAAGAAGTACTCTTCCCTGCCTCCGTTATCCAAATGAAGCCGCTCTCCGTTTTGTGGAGGGACGCAGCAGCCACGAAGTAGCCTGGCTGGATTTAAAGGTGGTGCGTGGGTGATTTGAGACTCTTGAGATACTTGACTGTAATGTTTAGCAGCAAAAGAGAACATGACTGCATTGCCTGTGGTGGGCGGTCCTTTATATACAGCAGTGCGCATATCTTTGGTTTTTGTATTGCGTAGGCATTGTCGGTTTTCGATGGGAGTTATGGCTGCTGAAATTAGTTTGTTTAGTTGCGGGAACATCGTGAACTCGATATTTCATATCAGTGGCTACCAGCTAGTTGCGGGAACGTCGTGGAACCTGATATTTCATATCAGTGGCACTCAGCTTGGATTCCACTTCTTGAGTCCTTTCTTGGTGAGCTTGGGCCCGCGTGCTGGCTGGTACCTTAAAAGGCCATTTTGCATTTGACAGTTGGCACTTGTTTAGTGGTGATTCCTTAGTGTTGCCAACCATCCGGCAAAACAGATCACATGCATGGCATTTTCACTTTTTGGCTCTTGCACCTCTCGCTCTATAGGCTGTACGCCCGGGTGTTCACAACACGAAACAAGCTCATCGCATACGCAGCTAGCACTGTTCTGATGCCAAGGTATTTTGTACAACTTTGCTCCACAACGGTAACTTCTGACACAGAGTATACTGATGCTTGATTTGTCAAGGACAAGGCGCAGTGTCCTGCCTCATGTGCAATTTTCGCATCGGCGACATTGGCTCACATTATCATTTTGTGAGCACGCGGAACCATACGTAGCGCAGCTTTGTGTTGGGGAAAATATGGAACAGTATTTCATCAGCGAGTGGATATCTAACAACTGCATCGAACGTGAAAAAGTGCCTGCTGCTGGCCCAGCAAAACGAGCTGAAGTTCAACACTTACATTGTAAGCTAGAACGCCTTTCCCTCGAAAACTGCACATCCGCTTATACTAAGAGTTAGGAATCAGTGGAAAGCAGAAAAATGCAGATTGGTCGAAAACAGTCCCATATGCATTGGTGTTTTTGTGGTGGACATGAATAGCACAGAGGTTCGGCATTCTCGTCGACGATGCAGAAAGTACGTGGAGCAGGCACAGCAACCTAGCACCTAAAGAGCACGTCGGCAAATGTGAGTGTAAGCGTCAAAAAAAACCCAGCCTCTTGGCTGGCGTTTTTTTGACGGGGAGGGATTCAATGATCTGGTGAGCAAGCAATCTGAAGTTCGATGTCTCGGAATCGAGCCACTAGAGAATGTTCTCACGGGCGGAATTTCTTCCGGACGTCAAACGGTCCCTTTTCCCGTAAATCCTGTTGTGCGTCAAGCCTACCTCTCGCGGTCCAGAGCACACCAACTGGTTGCTCAGGCTTACTCGGAATTGTGGGGTCTGCAGTGCCACTGCAGTGCTACGCATCCTACGTCGGTAGTAGTATCCATGCCGATACTAGCGAGGATTACAGCATCAGAGCTTTGATTCACACATGTACAGTACCTCCGTCCATGCATTAAATTCAAATTTCTGGGGGCCCGACCATTGGATTAAATAGTCAGAATAAGAACCGCCCGGGCAAACAGCTCGTGCGTTGGCATGCCGTATATTACAAGTGCGTTTAGCGGCTGAAATAAGTATTTCGTTGCAGCACAGCGGTCTATGAAGGCGGATTTTGGATATAGGCACTGTGCAGCTGTTGCGAGGGTCACCTAGGTAGCAGTGATTGCGCAGTGGTAAGGTCAACTATTTGCCGTTCGTAAGTGCTGTGTATTCCCTCATCACCCGCTTTCACCTCGTAATCTCGAATGCGTCTCCTGTACATTATTTTTCCCTTTCGTATTGCGTAGTCATGTGAAGGCACCTGACACCTAGCTGCCGCTGTTTTCGTTTTGTGTAGGTTATTCGGCCAGCTGGTGGCGCATGGGAACGTAAACGTACAGCTTTTAGTGCAGGCACTCAAGCGATCTTTTGTTTCTACTCATCCCGCTAGTTTGGCAGCCGTATGAATCTTAGGGCATACAGCTTTGTAAAAGACCGAATGCTGCAATATAAGAGTGGCCAGACTCCTTCCCGTAAGGAATTCGAATGCCTTGAGTTCCAAATTGGAGCTTGTGCCATGCTTCGTGGTTGCAAAAATGGTAGATCGCGTAGTGCGAACTATGTTAGCTACGATATCAACCCTGCGTACAGCGCACAGTAGTGATTTCGGTGCAGTGGTTGGTTGGGGTTTCGTGCAAGTTCTGCAAGCTCCTTTCTGGATGGGTAGGAGTATAAAATATTGTATAGGTCGTTGATGGATATTGCAGGAAGTATGTGGCTTTTCCTTGGGACGGCGCATTTGCCGTTTCGCTTAAGGGCGTATATATATATATATATAT
>CAJFCZ010000130.1:0-25378 GCA_904066245.1 Eimeria sp. OTU-Y
CTGTTATATCCGAAAACTTCCATATAGCGCCGGTATGGTAGCAGCGAGCAGCACCGGGGGGGCCAGGCACACCGCCGCCGCCTGAGCCGGGTTGTGTGTCTCGGAGAGTTCCCTAGCAAGGAGGCGCTTCCGCATGCGACCAAATGTGTTTAACGTTTTTAATTCATTTTGTTAATGCGTTTTTAATTAATACTTTTTGTTTCGGGTCTGCCTTCCAAGGCCCGCCCAAAGGGTGCCGCCCTGTACCGCTTCGCTGCTCGCCGTTCTGCGGGCAGCGGGTCAAGGGCAGAGGGGCGCCTCTTCTGCTTTTGTTTTCCTCTTGACCTGTGTCCGCTGAAGCTTAATCCTTTGTTTAAACTCTGATTTGACTCGCGTGCCTTGCTGGTAGGGCCCGCCTGCCCGGTACTCACGGAGGTGACCCCCTCCTGCCGCCGGTCCGTCACCCGCCTTAACAACCCCGTCTTAAGCTTCACTCAGCTCAAGCAACTACCCAAAACCCAACTACACACAAGATTCAGAGAAAATAGGGCGGAGACAAGGCGCAAGGACAACTCGCGTGAGGCAACCCAGCCGAATCCATCGCAACCCTCACCAGCCCGAAGTCTGAATGAGCAGGCGTCGTTGCCTTTGCCACTCAACGACCTCAGTGCTTATACTCTCCACTTACATACTCTAATATGATATTTTGTGGGGCTCTGTCCCCCTTTGCCGCACCCAAACGGGCCAGACCCTCCCACCGGAAGGGCTGCTATGCTTATCCGATGTCTGTAAATACCTTGCAGATCTGCCATTTCATTTCTTGTCAGGGGCGCTGGTGACAGCATAGTCCATCCGTACTCCTGCAAATTCTCTCTCTTTGTGCTTGCTATGCTCAGAGTTCGTTCCTCGCTTCCGATGCCATGAGGCAGAGTCGCAGAGACCGGGCGGCTCTGTCACGGCGGCGTCGCTGCAGCAGCTCATATACCCGGTCCTCCCCATCCTCTTTTCCCTGCCCAGAGTCCCCTAAGGACCTCTCCGGAAGCAGCTTGAGTGGCGTGGGGGCTCACAAAGGCTGGGTGGCCACTAATGGGGCTGCATGTTGTTTCTTACGCAGGCGGGTTGTTTCTCTACAGGAAGGGTCAATCCGTGTAGATCGTAGCGACGCCCAGGCTGAGTCAAAGACAGCCAACTTAGCCCCTGGGGCTTTCTATGGCTCTGGCGAAGCGTTTAATTTTGTAGGGGCAAGGCCCAGCAGTCCAGAGGAGGCAGCATGCTGGGCCTGCAGCAGCAGCAGCAGTCAGCGCCCGGACACCCTTCGGATGCCAAACCGGGGGAGCCTGCGCGTTTTTCACCGTCGAGTGCTTTCCAAAACCCCATGGGGGGTTGTACTCCTTGTCGGGCTGCTTTTGGCCCTATGTGACTCCAGAAGAGCCTCCGCGTATGCGAAAGAGACGGCAGCGTCTGCTTCTGACCTCCCCGACTGTCCCCTTATGGACTCCAGTTGTCTCCTCAACTACAGTGTGTCAGCCCCCGACTACTTCTATCGCAGACGCCTAGAGGCACCCATCTTCCCCATTTCAGTTCGAACGCCCCCGGAGGGACAGCAGCAACCGCCGGGCGAAAAACAGCAGAAGGATGCGCAACAACTGTCGCAGGGGGTGGGTTTGCCGGGTGCGGCGACTTCTAAAGAGCCACTGTCGAAGGCGGCTGACGAATCTGTTGAGGAGACGAAGACGCTGAGCCAGTCGGAGGTGTTTGAATTTGCAGTGAGGCGCCTGCAAGGCATTGGCAATTTCTTTGGGTCTCAGCGTTCCGGAGCTGGAAGCAACCACTTGTCAGCTGGATCAGAAGGAAGTGGAGGGCGGCGGCGTTCGCAGCAGCCCGCACCCCTGTCTCTTGAGTTGGGGGACCCTTTGGAGGGTGCGGGCGGTCGGGGCTCTCGGCCGCTGCTAGAGAGCAACGGCTTGATATGCGAAGACGACGAGCGAGTGGAGGATTTCGGGGTGAAGTGCCGACTGATAGCTCGATCTCTGGGAGGCCGGTTGGGCTGCGAAAAGCGGCTTATCGATATATCGCCTGATGGGAGGTTACCGGCAAACATTCCGGCCTTCAGCCGAGTAGCGGACGCTTGCCCCATGACATGCGGCCTGTGCGAGGAGTGTGCTCCAGGTTGCGCCCTCTGGTTTCTCGGAAATACCCTCTGTGATGAAGTCTGCAACAATGCCGCATGCCAATTTGACGGAGGAGATTGCTGGAGCGCAGACTGCGTCGTTGGGCCCTGGGCAGAGTGGTCAGCATGCAGCGTCACTTGCGGGGGTCCTGGCACAGAGCGGAGGCGCAGAGAGGTCAAAAGCAGAGCTAAGCAAGGCGGGGCTCCCTGCCCCAAACTCGAGGTACTGTTGTCTTGTTCTTTAATGAGCTCTCTATATGCATGCACACGGAGGCAGCGTCGGGAAATAAATGCCTTGCCGTGTGTGGCCTGTCTCCCTCACGCCGATGCTGTGCCGAAGCTTAAACTCCAAGCATTCTGACAGCCTAAGCCCCAGCTGCGAACTGTGTCCTCACTGCTAAAACGTCGACACTATTCATCTTTACCACACTTCAATGACGCAATGAGACACTCAAGGGCTCCCTTTGTCTACAAGTCTACTGTGGCAGTGGGCTGCTTCCTTGATTCGGCAGCTGCCTTCTCGATGGGGCACTGGTTGCTATCTCTCGCTCCACCTCAACTGGGGCTGCATGCTCTATAGCCAGTGAAGCGAGAGAAGTTGTCAAGTGGCTTAGACTGCCTCATGCAGGCCACGATTGAATTGCAACATGTCTGCTAACGCGTGATGAGGAGGAAACGAAGCACGCATGCTCGCTGATGTTTTGTTCTATGCATTCTTGGGGTGTCGAGGGGTTCAAGAGGCTTGCTTGCTAGGTGCGAGCAGCTGGTGAATGAAGCCTTGGGCGCCTCAACGTGTGAAGGGGTGTCTAGACCTGTGCCCACTGTGGAGTGTGCGCGCAGGAGACACGGCAGGGCTGCAACGCCGACGTGCCCTGCCCCAGCCACTGCCAGGTGGGCCCGTGGACAGAGTGGTCTGCCTGCTCTCAACCGTGTGGGCCCGGTGTCAGCGTGAGGGAGCGGCCAGTATTGAAGGAGCCAGACGCGGAAGGCAAGCTGCTGCTGCTTCGACTCTTGGCTGCCCTCCCTCGCTGAAGCGTAGCAGCCAGATCAGCACCGCTGTCTCTTTGTTGCTCGCAACTGTCTCTCGGATAGGTAGTTAGCCAACAGCGGATAAACACTATGGAGGTGCGGAGAATAGGATCCCCCGAGCTAGACATTGAGGGCTTTTTGCGTTTCCTCCACTCTTGTGGTGTGTGCACAGGCCAAGAGTGTCCTGACCTCCATCAGGAGCGCCGCTGCTACCTCACTTCTTGCGCTGCAGACTGCCTTGTGAGCGAGTGGACAGAGTGGTCTGCATGCGGGGCTTCGTGTGGCGGGGGCCAGCAGACACGACAACGCAGTGTCTTGTCTCCCCCAGTCGAAGACGGGGAGCCGTGCCCTGAACTACTGGAGACCAGGGAGTGTAACACATTTTCTTGCGACGGCGGCTGCCACTTGGGGGACTGGAGTGAATGGACAGAATGCAGTAAACCGTGCGAAGGAGGCAGCAAAACTAGAACACGAACGGTCGTTGCCCTCGACCCAGACACGGACTGTCCCCCTAGCACGCAAACGGCTCCCTGCAATCTGCACGAATGTGGTGAGCAGCCCCTGCTGGACGCAATGAGACTTCAGCCCACTCCGCCCCCCCTCAACCGCCAGAGTCGCGGAGCTACTTCTCTTTCTATTCACCTGACTTTTGCATCTAGCAGACAGCTGCATTGAGCCTTCGCAGTTCGTTCTCGTCTCTTCTTACTTGCTGCAGTCCACAGCCATGTTGAGCCATCTTCCTTTTCACTTCCTACTTAGTCGATCCTGCTGGTGGCCCTCTAGGCCCTCTAGCTGTCTTTTTCTACCTGTTGCCACTGTTAACAACATGAATTTGTCTGTAATCGAGTACGGCTGCTCCCTGTGTTCTATGATCTGCAGCCGTTGACTGCGTCGCTTCTGAATGGAGCCAGTGGACTACGTGCAACGTGCCCTGCGGAGTGGGGACGCAGCGGAGGATGCGAGAAGTGATGGAGGCTCCCAAGGGCGCTGGAGAGCCGTGTCCTCCTCTTGACCAGATCCGGCCGTGCGATAGCGGCCCCTGCAAGGTAGACTGCGTCCTTAGCGAGTGGTCTGCTTGGGGCGAGTGCTCCCATCCATGCGGCCTGGGCGAGCAGCGCCGAACCCGCCACGTCTTGGAGGTTCCCTCAGAGAAGGGGAGCCCTTGCGGAGCTTTGGAGGAGACGAGACCCTGCGGCGGCCACTGCTCCCCCAAGTGTATCCTGAGCGACTGGACGGAGTGGGCGTCGTGTAGCGCCTTGTGTCAGCAGGTGGGCAGAGCTACCTAAGTAGACAGCAGGCCTGCATACGAACGCAATGGCTGACCGCCTGCCTTCTTTAAGCAAGCTTGCTGTACTAAAGCTGCCGGCACTCTCTAGGTGTCCCGTTACGCTGCTAACCAGGCCTCGTATCTGACTGCTGTAGATACACCTTAATTCAGTTTCTTTGCAGTTCAAGGCGAGGCTGCCATGAACATGTCTCTGGAATTCACAGAGCCATTCAAAACAGAAGATAAAAAAGCAGTATTCAAGGGATAGAGAGGGGAAGCTGCTGAGGCCCGGCTGCTATCTTGAAAACAACAGGAGGGAACGGGGATGATAGCCCTTGGGAGGCGTGTCTTTGCTGTCACCCTGCAGGTTGGGACGACCAACCCCACAACGACACGGAGCCGCGTGGTGCTTCTGGAGGCTCCGGACTGCCCGAACCCTTCTAGCTTGTCAGAGTCTCTGCTCTGCTCCTCCCTGGGCTTCCGCTGCGACGTGGATTGCCAGGTGGGGCCTTGGTCTCAGTGGTCTGCCTGCAGCAAGCCCTGCGGGGGTGGTAGCCGCCGGCGCACCCGCGAGGTAACGCGGGTGCCTCAGGGGAACGGCAAGGCCTGCGGAGACCTGGTTGAGGAAGCAGCCTGCGCCACGACATCCTGTGAAGCCCTGGCCGGACAGGCAGTGCCAGACTGTGTCTGGGGGGAGTGGTCCGAGTACGGCCCTTGCGATGCCACCTGCGGGCCCGGCCGCCGACGCTCCACACGCGTCGTCCTTGCCTTTCCAAAAGACGCCAGTGGCAGAGTGATGGAGCACCTCTGCCCGGAATCTGAACGCTTTGAAGCATGCCAGGGACCGCCCTGCCGTGAGCTCAGACACACGCGCCCTTGCAGAAGAACAGAGCCACAACCACGAACAAGACTAGGCTGCTTACGGAGTTTTCTGTCTACCCTAGATCTCCAACCTCAAACTTCAACCTATCCATCCGTTAGTGTCGGTTTGTCTGTCGCCACACATCTGTCGATGTACAAAGTGCACCTGCTCTCTTCTGCCTGTCTCTTCCGCGTGCGTTTTCAGCTGTAGATTGCCAGGTGACCGCCTGGGGAGCCTGGAGCAGCTGCACCGCCACATGTGGGGGAGGCCAGCAGCAGCGGCAGCGTTCGGTGGTGAGGCAGCCGGCAAACGGCGGCCGTGAGTGCCCCGTGCTCACTGAGACCCAAGTGTGCGGGTCATATCCGTGCCGTAAGCCCCCCCTCCACTCAATTCCTGCAAAGTATTTTCACCGCAACTACCGGCCGAGGCACAGTCACCATGCAGCAGCAGGAGCAGCAAGGCATGCACCAGACGGGGAGACGGTTTGGGAACTGCAGCAGTGTGATCCCTTAGGTGTGGAGTATCTTTGTTGTATGGTGCAGCGACGGACTGTGAGATGTCTCCTTGGAGTGAATGGTCTGCGTGCTCCGCCGCCTGTGGAGAGGGACAGATGTTTCGCTCCCGGCGCATCACCTCAGCCGCCTCCGTAGACCCGCCAGGACTGGCCTGTGGCGCCACGCGAGAGGAAGCTAGCTGTTTTTCCCCTGCGGGTCCCTGCCCATCAGACTGCGAGCTGGGGGACTGGAGCGAATGGAGTGACTGCTCAGCCCTATGTGGGGGCGGCACCCGACAGAGGTTTCGAAGCGTGGAGGCGTTTGAGGTGGGAGGGGGCAGACCCTGCACGGGCAACAAGGAAGAAACAGAGGTCTGCAACATGCAGCCCTGTGAGCCTTTCTGCCCGGTCAGTGAATGGAGTGAATGGACGGAGTGCTCTTCGCCCTGCCTCCCTCAGGATGGCAGCGAAACAACGCGGCGCCGCTATAGAGAGATCTTGAAGGAGCCGCCTCCCCATGCAAGGGGCATCTGCCCGCCAGTAGAAGAAGTCCAAAGAGGCTGCAACGCAGACATCCCCTGCCCTATAGACTGCGAATACACCACGTGGACCAGCTGGGGAGATTGCGAGGGAGAGTGCGACGTGGGCCAGCGACGGAGAACCCGCCGCATCCTCTCGGAAGCTAAGTTCGGGGGAGAGCCTTGCGCGGAGACAGAACAGACGGCTGACTGTTCTCTGGAGACACCCTGCATTAGAGACTGCCTCCTCAGCACCTGGTCAGAGTGGGGTCCCTGCAGCGCCACCTGTGGGGGCGGCTACAAGCAGAGACATAGAGAGGTACGGTGCTGCTGGCCTCTGAACTGACTCGCCCGCTTCCTTCCCTGGCAACCGGGGAGGTGCTAGGAATCTAGCGCGAAGGAGAAGACGTTGTTATGACGGCGTGTCAGTGATGAAGCCATCAGTGTGCCAATGATAGGCGCCTTTAATGGGAAGGGGGCCTTTGAGTTGGCTTCCATGCCCTTTCTCTGCTGTTTGCATGTGTTAAGGAATACTCGCCCCTTCTGCCCATCGCTTCACGGGACCGAAATTGTGCTGTAATTGTTCCTGTCTGTGCTGCCCTGTCTTACGCTGTGTTGTGTTGCAAAGGTGGTCGAAGCGCCCATCAACGGCGGCGATCCTTGCGAGGCGCTGGAGGAGTTTGAGCCCTGTGCCGAGTTCAGCTGTTTTGGGTCCGACTGCAAGGTGTCTGAGTGGGGCGAGTGGGGTGCCTGCAGCAAGGAATGCGGAGGCGGGGTACACACTCGCGAGCGCCAGGTACTGATGCCCCGCACGGGGAACGGAGCCGACTGTCCGGAGCTGCAGCAGCGCCGCGGCTGTGGCTTGCACCGCTGTCCAGGCGTCCCATGTGAAGACAGTCCAGACGTGCCTTTGCTGACTGGGGTTGAGTGCAAGGTACTGCTGGCGATGGGATGCCACCGCCGACTCCAAGAGCTGGCGGAGGAGAACAACCAGCCTTTTCCTGAGGACCTACCTCCCGAAGTCCGCGTCAGTGACGCCTGTCCTAAGACCTGCGGGGTCTGCGCAGAGTGCGCCCCAGGGTGCCAGTTGAGAGACCTTGGAAACAGACACTGCGACGAGCCCTGCAACAACGAGGCATGTCAAATGGACTTGGGGGACTGCGGGGGCGACTGCGCCCTCGGCAGGTTGCCTCCAGGGCTTCGACTGGAGCCAGCAACTTCTATGATGACAGAAGGCCAAACCCTTATAGCGAGCTGCGCAGACCCTGATATGCGGCTATCTCCCTTCTCGTCCATGAGGCAGATAGCCCTCACCTGCGTGGCTAAAGGGGAATTCGCACTTGAACCTCCGGATCTCCCGCTGAAAAAAGACGAGGAGGAAGCCTTGTTACTTCCTCCCTGCGCCCCCGACCCATGTCCTTTCATATCTGTCAGCGGATTCACTGGGGACGCGGCTGTCTTCAACGGAATTTTTCTAAGGGGAGACCCGCACGGTAGCTTGCCACGGTTTCTGCAAGACACCCTGAGCCTCCCTGCTCACTTTCTGTGGGCACAGGAAACTCAAGCAAAAGGAGGCAGACAAGGGAAAAGGCTCATCTGGCGCATCACCCAGGCGGATCCCAACACTGCTGCCCAAAATGCAGGTCTCACTGCAGCAGCAACAGGCGGGGACTGTGCGGCGGAGCCTGCTGGAGGTGACGCGGCTGTTGGGTGTACAGACAGCTGGGAAGTGGGCGTGTCTGGGACAGAAAACCCCAGCAAACCCCAGCGAGCCACGTTTAAATGCATTGATGAGGAGACTCGCGCGCAGCTGGAGGCACAGCAGCTAGGGACGGAGGATTCTGAGGAGGAGCAAGCTGTGCCACAAGGTCCCCCTGTGACTGTGGTTGCCGGAGTGGAAATGGTCTGTGAGGATCAACAGGAAGTGCAGGAAAAATCCGGCAAATCTTGTGAGGCTCTGAAGAAGATGCTCAAGTGCGACTTCCTGCTTGCAGATGCGGGAGTTGATCTTCCCTCCTTCCTGCCTCCAGACGCTACGCTTGCCCTCGCATGCCCCCAGACCTGTGGTCTGTGCAAGCAGTGCGCCAGAGGCTGCCCCTTGTGGTTCCTGGGGAACAGACACTGCGATCCAGCCTGCAACGTCGCCGCCTGCCAGTTTGACAGAGGAGACTGTGGTGACACCGGCCAGGTTCCCGCCACCCCCCAGCAAGACGCAGAGGCTACTGACGAAGATGATGAAGAGGGATTCGTTTCACTAAGCCCTCATGATACTCAACAGCCGCAGCAGGAAGACGAAGAAGAAGGCGAAGATGATCCCGCGACAGCGTGCGAAGACGACCCCCAAGTCAAGGCTATGGGATTCACTTGCAAGGTTCTCTATGCGGTCGCTGAAGGAACGCCTGAGGGCTGCAACAGTCGCTTACAAGATTTGCGCCCGGACGAAGCTCTGCCTCCTGGAGTGCCTCCCATCACAAGGGTTAAGGATGCCTGCCCCAAGACCTGCAGAGCTTGCGACGGTATGGAAGGTGGAAGCAGCCTCGGCCAAATCTAGACATGTAGACAATAACAAATAGACACCGTGCACTCGGAAAGGTAGTAATAAGACACTTCGGATTGAGAAAGCAGTAAAGCAACAGGAAAGCGTGGTGCGCACCCAGTGCAGAAAAATTTGGCAGCTTGCTCCTTCTGAGTGCTTCTTTGATTTCCGTGTTGCAACTGCGGGTATACGCGTAGATCCTGACCGACTCCGACGCCCTGGATCGCGAGCAACAGACTCAGCATCTTGCCAAGACGATCCCATGGTGACGGAGATGGGCTACAGTTGTAAGTTACTACTGGCTGTAGCTGAAGAGGAAGGGGAAGGCTGCGAGGCCAGGCTCATAGACCTTAAGCCAGATCAAACGCTGCCACCTGGTATCCCCCACCAAACGAGGGTTAAAGATGCTTGTCCCAAGACATGTAATGCATGCGACGGTATGTTGAAACAGTATGCTGTGGGTCTAAGCGGTCCCCTCGTCCCGAATCCCACAAAAACTCTTGCCTCTCAACCACGGCCCTCTGCCTGCTTAGCGGCTGTTCGTTCCATGCCTGCTGCCTAGCAGAGCAGACGGCTTGAGGCTAGCGTTGTAGATCCCCTGCCTTGTAACTGGAACTGTATCAGAGGCAGCTAGTGGAGACTCCAGATATCCTCAGAAACAGATGCAGTCTGTCTTCTTAGAATACAAACCTGCGGCGCAGGCGTTCAGTCTTTAGACTGTGCCATTGTTTGCAGACCCCACGCGGCTGCAGCGACCGTCGAACCCTCCTGGTGCTGCGTGCACGGACTTTGAGTTTGTGGGAGAGGCCGGTTCTTCATGCAAATTGCTATTGACCCTCGCTCAGTCCCAGGGCCTTGGAGGGTGCTCAGCGCCCCTTTCTGCCTTGCTAGAGCAGAAGCACTGGCCTCAGGGAACCCCATCAGACATTACACTCGGCGACGCCTGTCCTCACACGTGCGATTACTGTGAAGGTGAGCACATCAAAGCAACTTAGCAGCACTTCACGCCACCCGCAACTGCACAATAGCTCTTCCACTCTGATAGAATCAGCTGCAGCTATCCACCCTAATTATCCTGAGACGGCGGCAACGCGGCACCATGTGGACATGCGCCAGAAAGACAGGCGCGAAGCCCTGGGCTTGCAGCATTTGCAGTTCACGATATTGTTTCGCTCTTTGATTTCTGGCAGCTCCATCTCCTCGTCGTCCTGCAATTTGCGTGTGCTTGTCTTGCAGAGTCAGTGTTGATGCGCATGCGCCCCCCAGTAGAGGAGGAGCCAAGCTGCCTCGGAGGCTGCTGCGACAACAAAATGGTGGAGCAAGAAACAGGTGACCTGGATGGACCAAATCCCCAGATATAATGGCCCAGAGACAATCCTTACCCCCACATGTCTGTTTTAGGCGTCAGGGACCACTCTGATGGGCCTGAAGCTGTGTTGCTCCTTCTTTCCTCCCGCAGGCTACACTTGCCGGCAGATTAAGGATTTTTTGAACGGAGATTGTTCAGTTGAATTGGAGTCTCTCTCCAGCACGCCGCTTCCGCCCGAAGTTCCCAAGGGCGCAACCCTTCGAGACGCCTGTCCGTACACCTGCGGAGCCTGTCCAGCTCAACAGTGCGTAGACAATCCAATGGTCCAGCAAATGGGATACTCCTGCGACATGCTGATTGCTGCAGCAGAGGGCAGAGGGGGCTGCGAAGCCCTTCTATCCTCACTTAGCGGAGAACCGCTGCCTGCCGGGGTCCCTCCCACCACGCGAGTCCGTGATGCATGTCTCAAGTCCTGTAATGCGTGCCCTCCACTCTTTGCTGGCGGGGGGGGGCCTGAAGCAGCAGCTGCTACTGGAGGTACAGCGACAGCACCGGACTGCTTCGACGACGGCCGTCTCCCTCAACTGGGCTATTCTTGCGCAATGCTTCTTGATTTTGCAAGCAAAGGCTGTGAAACGACTCTGGGAGAGCTACTGCCCCAGTCCCTTTCTCTGCCTCGCCACTTACATCGCCATGACATGATTAAGGATTTCTGCCCCAAGACGTGCGGGCTCTGCGGAAGCTCTTCCGGGGGAGGAGGGGCGGTAGACGCTGCTGGGCGACGCCGGGGGTGCCGCAACAACCCCATGGTTGAGAGGGCGGGCCTCAGCTGCGCCCTTCTTGTAAAGGCATCCCCCCTTGGTTGCAACGCCAAACTGGCGGACCTCAGCGACGACCCACTGCCCCCAGGAGTGCCGCCCAGCGCCACGGTGCGTGACGCGTGCATGCTTGACTGTGGGGGCTGCATAGACGTTCCCACGTGTTTTGACGGCTTCCAAAATGGGGACGAGGAAGGCATTGACTGCGGAGGCCGCTGCAGGCCTTGCTCCCCCTGTGACCCGTCTCCACTCAAGGCCCTTGGGCAAGGCGTCATTCAGGAGGGCAGGGGTACGGCCCATGGAGCCACTCGACGACTTTCGTGTCGCGCTGAGTTCGTGCGCGTAGCTGGTAGAAACGGAGAAGAGGTTATCTGCCAAGATGGAACGTTCAGCAAGCCGAAACTCCGCTGCGAACCCAGGACAGTCACTGTTCATTACATTAAGGCGCACATACGAAACGCAGGGGTAGGAATGCTGCACCTGGCATTGTTGTGAACACCATAGTGTGTTAAAACTTCATATATGAGGAGCACACGAGGCCGAACACAACTTTCGAAGTGACAAAGTGTGATTTGCTTGATACCAGATGTTCCCTAGCAACATCCTTGCCCCCTGCATATTTCCTCACTAGTGGGGAAGGGCCTGCCTAGCCCTGCGTCTGATGTTCTCTGCGCCGACCGCTCAGGACTTGCAGTATGGGGCTGTTCCGGCTCTATTTGCTGCTCTCTCCTCGGCTCTGAGGGTGCAGCCGCCAGATGAGTTGCGGCTGCTGGCAGTTGGGCTCGATCGGAGGACAGATGGCTTGAGAGCCTCTACGGCCTGTGAGGACGACCCTCGTGTGGCAGAAATGGGGTACAGCTGCGCTATGATGGAGGCGTTCTGTGACTCCAAGCTCCACGACCTGGCGGCTGCTCAAAAGAAGCAGCTTCCCGACTGGCTGCCGAAGGAGGCAAAAGTCAAAGACGCATGCAGGAAAACTTGCGGTGGCTGTGGTAGGTCCACTATTCGAAGGCACTCCAAACCCCATAGAAACTCCAAGTTCTAGTTTTGTCTTCCGCTAACTTCCAACAGGAAATGCTCCCTTGAAAATTGGTCATTGGCCAACTAAGGGTGTCTGTGCCCGTCTTTACCCGCATAGTCTGAAGCGTTTCTCACGTCAACTTGTAGTGAGGCATTTCTCTACCTACGGGTCTTTCCACCTGCCTTTGCAGATAATCGCCGGCGGCTTCAAGCTATCTCGGGGACCCCATTGTCCTCCTCACCATTGTTAATCGACGCTGGAGTCCTCTGGACTAGGACAGCCGTGCCGTTTTCAAGTTTGCTTACCGATGATCTTCCTGAGCGATTTTTGTCAGCTTTGAAGCAGCAGTTCATACAGCAGGGAGTAACTTTGATAGATCCTACCGACAAGTCCTTGGTCTCAGCTGCCATGGCCCTCACTTCACGCCCTTTTGCATTCGCCATAGAAGGCACCGAACAACGGCGGCTACCGATAGCCCACTGGGAAGGCGGCTTTGGATCATATTCACCAGCTTCTCACTCTAAAGCTGTCTTTGCCGCTGCTGGGCTGCCCATACCGTCGTCTCAGGCAGTTGATCTCCCGCACATCCTCGATAGGGACGGAAGAAGACCAGGGCTTCCTTCCTATGCCTCAGTGGATTATTCATTCGGAGAAGCGGCTCCCGTGCACCTGCCTCTCCCACCCGGAGTAAGCAGCTTGCGTGGTGCCTGCCTTGACCCGTTGAGCTACAGGTCCGACGCCAACAGCTGCTGCAGCCTCCAAGAAGAGCTCCAGGTAATGGCAGAAGGGCATTAAGCCTCAGAGAGGCAGCGCAATCTCAACCCTGACCCAGATTCCATATGCCTACGTTCCTTATCACACTGCCGCAGAGGTAGAATACTTTGCACGGCGGTTTCTGCAGTAATATTGGCCTTGGTAGTGCAAGCTGCACACTTGTCCTCGGCAGTGTGTACCTGCAAATGCGAAAACTGGAAGTGCTACATGTGCCCTACCGCTTGTGGGTGAATGCAGGTCTTTGTTGATGGGCCTTGCGGGGCTTTGCTGTACGGTCGCCGACTGACACAGGAAACAGTCGCAGCCTTCTGTGAGAAGCCTGTAGAGGGGCGGTACTGTTGGGCGTCCTTCCTCTCTCGTGTAGACGCACACAAGCGGCGGAACGGGGCAGCCTGCGGCCTTGTTCAAGCTGTCGAAGCCGTGTTGGAGGCATGGTGCTACAAAGACCCCACGAGCAGCCCCTCCAGGTACTGCTTTGCCCAAGTGGAAGACGCGCTGGAGGCTGCCGACCTTCGGTCCCTGGGATCGAAGACATCAAGTCAGCTGGATGATATCTGCGGGGAAAAGAGTTGCTTCAGGAGCAACCTGAGGTACCTTGACAACATGACGTTGCTCCAAACCTCGTGGCAACTCCTTCACTCAACAATAGATGAAGGGAGGGAAGGAGACGCGCCTGTTTCTCAGACCGAAATCTCGAGGAAGCCTGATGAGAGTCTCTCTGAAGCAGCTACAGCTCGACGACTTCAAGGAGAAGGAGCAAGCAGGGCTGGCGCTGTCAGTCAGGGATTCTATCAGCACAGCCGCCGAGTTCTTGACGCTCGCGAGAGGGCTCAGCATCACATGCAGGTGGCAGCTTCGGCGGCAGCTGTTTTTAGCGGCTTGCAAGAGCAAGTTGAGACAAACACCAGGACGCCACTTGAGAGGGGTCGACACAATCAGGGGGCAGCCCCTAGAAGGCGCTTAGGTACCTTGTCCCGCTTCCAAGGCCCTCTTACGGAAACTCTCGAAGAAGGGCTCAACCTCGTGTGCACTAAGGTTGAAAATGACTACTGCCAGCAGACGCTCGTCCTCCTTGCCCAAGAAAGCCCAATAAGAACTCCGTCTCTTCTTTTGGAACCGTGCGCTAGCCGCTGCTTCGTTCCGCTAACTGGGGCAGTTGGGGCTATAGTAGAGGCGTACGGCGAAAGATACAGAGACCCCTGGCACTCTTTGTTAGGCTCCGTGATGAGAGCCTACGGACGGTTTTACTGCGTTACGAACGAAAGGGGAGACTTCTGTGGGAGGCACTTCTTTGACAGATACCGAGCAGCAAACCCACACAAAGTGGCTGCTCAGGGACTAGAGCTGCCGCTCCCAGACTGTCAGTGTCCCCATTCTTTCCTCCAAGTAAGATCCGACCTGAAACTTCCACAAAGCGGATAACGTCAGGTATCGACGAAGTCTGTAACCCTCAATTGTTTCCCTCTTGTGCGTACAGGATGGGCAGTGCGACCCCGAGTGCTACAACGAAGCTTGCGGATGGGACGGGAGAGACTGCCTTCCTTCATCTATGTTCCCTCAGCTTCACGCTGCTGTTACCTCCCTCGTGGACCCCACTTGCAGCCTCTATCATCCTGATTTTGAATGCGGCACCAAGTGCTTTAAGCAGTACGAGACAGCTAGGGGAGTGGGCGGGAGCGGGTGCTGCCTGGGGATGGGCCTCGATATCCTAGGGGCCGTAGCAGCGGCTGAGGCAGCGCATCCGCTCGGCGAGGTCCACTGGAAGGTCAGGAGGACGGTGGCGTTCGCAGAGCAAATATGCGGGGCTGCAGCAGACAGGACCTGCAGCCTTGGTGAGCCTAGGCCGTTGCTGCATGTGGAGCTGCGCGTCGTTGGGCTTAACTCCCAGGTCACTCTAACGGACGCAGGGAAGGTTGACGAGATCTTCAGGGCCCTCGGCACTGCTCTCACAAGGAAGCTCGGGCTGGTAGAAAGGGATATTGCAAGACATTTTTCTAGGCCAGACCCGCGGGGGGTCACTTTGGAGTTTGTTCTCGATGCTGGGAGGGACCACGCTGCCAGAGTTGCTCAGCTCTTACGGCAACCAGTGAGTGTAGCTATCCTTGCGTCTGTTTCCCTTAAGAGCGGGCACCTTTCAGACTCTGCTGGACACTGAAAACCAATCGAAGAGGCATACCAGGCCATCAATCAGGACTCCTACGTAGGATGGCTGATACTGTCTCAACACGCCCACAAGGGGTTGCGTGCTTGTGTGCCAATGCCTCAGAGTTTGATGAAGGACCTGGAAGCAGCTGCGCTTCGACAGCTGGGCCGTCTATCTCTTGCAGCCTATCTGGATGCGGCAAATGGCCTACTCGGAGTGGAATTCGTGCCGGACTCACTGGCGGAGGAGCAAATAAGTTCCCCCGCTGCAGGGCTCGGTCCCTTGCCTCCTAAGAGGAATGACGAAGGGCTTCACGAACTGCCCTTGCAGCTTCCCCCCGAACCCTGCACTGAGGCATCCTTTGCGTCACTGACCCCAAGATATGCTGCCCTGGAGAAACCAAAACTGTCAGATAAAGGCGACCCAGAGGCGATTGCGGTTGCATGTAGTATGGGTTATTGGCCAACTCGAGGTCACGGGGCAGATTCAGATCGCGCCATCTGCGACAACGGGAAGTGGGTTCTTGAGGGCGGTCTCGACTGCCGCCGCACCTGCACGGGCAGCCCTGACGCTTTCCTGCATCCAAAGGGAGCGTACATATTCTCCAGTCCAGACTGGAGCTTGAGTAGCCGAGCGGCACCTCGTTCGTTGCAAACGGCAGCGGAGCGAAGCCAGTCCCCGGCAAATTTCACAGAAACAACAATCAGCAATGAGACAAAAGGCGCTCCCCACGGATCTGCTCTGTTTGTCCGATGCGCCGACGGGTTCGCGGCTGGAAGGGGTCAGGAAGGCTCGTGGCTTAATTGTATTGACGGTGAATGGAGGCTGCAGAGACCAACGTTCAGTTGTCACCGGCTCTGCCCTGAGTTTGAGCAGCTGGGAAGCGCCTATGTTGTTACGGGAGAGGGCCAACACCAGGGTGACGAACGCGAAGTGTCGTGTAGTCGAGGGTACTACCCACAGAGGCGGACGCATCGCCTTGTTTGTTCCGAGGGCAGCTGGCCTGCCCTCCCTTTCAGGTGCTCGCGAGCAATGACCCCTGACCTCCGAGAAGGGGTTGGCGGATTCCAGAAAATCCTGCAGCAAATGTTCAGTCGAGAGGGTATCCTCGGTTTTATTGCGTTTTCTATCCTTATCCTGGCCGCCACCCTCATTGTAGTCCTGTGCTGGCTTTTCTGTTGCCGCGGCCGAGCTCACCGTCGGCAACGGGAAAGGGCAGAGGCGCTGCAGGCGCTGAAGCTGGCAGGTGTGCCCATGAGCGAGTTGGCTGCTGTCGCACGGGCTCGGCTGTGTATGCCTACGGAGTCATCCTGCGCTTCCTCTGTGGACGAAAGTAGCATCAGTTCGTCCCTTCGTTCTAATAAAAAACGCAGGAGCCGGAAATCCAGCAGAAGTGATTGCAGTGCAACAAACTGCCAAGAAATGGTTGAGTTCAGCCGCCGCATACCTTCCCGGCCCCCAGGAGATGCTGTCGTGCCACCCCCAAGTGAAGTGGCGCCCACAGGACGCAGTAGCCAGCGAGACCCAGATGAATCGACTCCTGTCCCCGAGTGGCTTGCTGAGGAGCGTGTCTTGCCTGCACAGGCCGCCCGACGAGCAACGGATCCCAGGTGCTATTCAGCTGCCCCAGCCAGCTTGGGCAGCCTACGTAGCGTTCCTGATTCGTCCACCCCCTGTACTAATTCATGCAACAATAGAGCGGCAGCAGCAGCCAGTGCCCTTCACCAATTGGTCCCTTTCCCAGGAAGGGCGAGCGAGGTTTCTTCAGATGACACCGACGCAGAGGTCGAACTGATGCACAGTCGGGAGGAGGAGGCAGCAATTGCGTCGCTTCAAGAAACCGTCGGGGGGAACGAATCATAGTACAATGGTGTGGCTGGCAATTAGTGGTGAGTAGGCACTCCAATTTTCTCTTCATCAGGGGATCCCCATGAACCTTAACGATAAATTGCACTATAGTGAGCGCAGCAAGGTGCCTTGCCGCCGGATATCAACCAGCATCGCCCTATGGGCGCATGGACATCTGTATCCACTGCTAATGTAAGGCAGACGCAAACTAGGCCAGGCCATTTGATAACTGGGATGAGTGGGCTTCTGCGCCTGGAATGCACGTATAGCCAGGGGAGGACTGAGTGAACTGAGTATACCTACTCCAACTTTCGACTTATTCATGAGAACGATAATTTCACTAGCAAAGCTCCCTTCCTAGCTGTACAGCACAAGCATCGGTTGATACGGCTCAGGTGGCGCATTGACCTATGGACGAACTGATTGTACGCAGTGTTGCCCTTCCCGAAACCACCCTGCTGGTGTGAAGTTGCCAGCGTAGCTTTTCAAATAGCTAGATAGGCTAACCAGGAAAGATAGAAGGAGATCCAGCCTGGCCACTTGCAGGAGGAGGGAAAGCACACGTTGTGCGACACACTAGACATCAACCGAAAAATCAACTGTTAAAACAGTCATGTCAAAATCTAAAGCGTTATTTCCAAGTTAAGCAAAACGCCTGACCACAGGCAGGCATGGCTAGCTCGGCTGAAGCTGAACTAAAGGTTCTAATGTCTCCAAGCTGCTATCTCCAAGCTGCTGTACAGTGGGGAGCGCGCAATGCACAGGCGATTCTGTGTGGACGTGGGCCGTGCAAGGTCTGCTTGAAGGGCCAAACTGGGCTGCAGTGTTTAAAATAATTATATGCCCATCTCACTAGGCGTCTGCCAACCGGTGATGAGTGTGATGGGAGCTGGCATGAATATGATTGCGCTTCCACCCTTCAACGGGCACAGAATCACGCTTCATGCCGGCGAATCGAAAGCTCAGCTCGTTTAGGCCTTTGAATCCGCGGTCACCTTGAGAACAGATGGTTTGAAGTTAAACATGATCTGGTACCACCGGTTTTTCCCACTTGCCTTCTCCTCAGGGATCGCAGTCACGCGGAGCAAGCGAGGGGCCTGGTTTGTCCTTAGGGTATACCAAGACTGGCTTGTGCTTCCTTCGTTCGTCGGTGTAGGGAGCTCCCCTGCCTCAACAAAAGCTGGAACCGCAGTAGCACTTTCACGGCTTTCTCCGAGAGTGGCCATTTCCTTGGATCTCCGGACTACGAGCACACACGAAGCGGGTTGGCAGAAACTGCAAACCAGCAGAAGGAGCACCCCACATACACGGCGTCTGGTCATCCGGAAGTTTGTCCACCCTCTTGTGTTGCTTGATGGTCCCCAGAGGAAGGCAGTCGTCTCATGTCCGTCTGCGCCGGGGGCTGGTGGGAAGCGGAGGGCCATGATGAACAGCAAAGGACACTCGTTGGAAGCGTCTGGGTCCACATCTACTCCTTTTCGACAAAATGTACTGAAAACACTCCTGAAATAGGATGGTGCTTGTATTTATCCCTTCCTTGTCTCCCGTGCTCGGTGCCTTAAGGGTGGCCTTGCAGCGGCGTTTGCGGTCGGTGGCTACCGGGAAGTTTTTCGTCGAACTCGATGGTAACCTGTATACGAAGTTTGTTCCCTTTGCTGCTGCCTCCACAAAAGTCAAAAAAACTTCAAATTAATGATGTCTCTTTCCTTATGTTCACCTGCGCGTGAGCAGCACAGTCGCTGGACCTCCAGCCAGCTAAACGCGTAGAGCTCGCCGCGCACGAGACCACTGACGGTCCAGGGTCCAGTTGGAGGCCTTGAAGCGCACAGGGGCATACGCTATAGTACAACGGCAAACAAGATGAATATCAAAATATTATTAGGACCTCATTTAATGACAGTCCGGGATGGCTGCCCGTGTTCTGTAATATCGCATGGGCCATTCGCACATAGGCTGCATGTTGCTGGCTGAGGGACAAGCCGTATATAGGGTAGTCCTGCAAAGTTATATATATCTCTCTAGATGTCTATTAAAGATGTTTGTTTGCAGAGACTGAACAATGGGCAGAAACAGGTTGTTATCCAGGCCGATTCCTTAAAGGATGTGGACGGCCACCAATGGACTTCATAGTGGATTAGCCATCAACTACTAACATCTGAGTTGTCGTGTATAGACTCACTAGATAGGCGCACTTTTTCCAGTGTTCCAGCACATTTACAACATATGGAGAGGCAGAACTACTCATTTATCATGTGTGGAAACTTTCTGAACAATATCACTACCGACAGGTACCCAACGTTTGTTACCTGCGCCTGGCGCGATTGGCTCTAGTGGTGCCGCCGGCCCTCTAAATGGCGGAGGCGTGTAAGAACCCGAAAAGTTCGCCATGCATTGTGAGGGCCCTCTGCTGCTCCTACTCGTTTTAATGCTCTGTCCGACGTGCCTTCAACGTGGAGATGTCACCATTCAATCAGCAATGCTGGCCTTCTAAGAAGGTTGAGGGAATTGCCAAATTTCCCGTGTACTCTCAGCAATAAAAGGCAGCGATGCATTAGCGGTAGTGTCTCAGCTCTACTATGCGAGCATCTGGTGTCTTTGGAGGGATCGGATGGGGGGAAACATGATTAAAAATGCGGTTTAGGCGGATTTACATCAACCTGTAAGTGAAATAACATCTAACTGATAGAAATGCTCGCTTACGCCTTAAGGACACGCCTGGCTATGACGCCGGCACTGCAACCAAGGCAGTGACCCTCACCGGGTCAGCGAAGATAACAAGGCCTTTAACTTTCACCTTTTCATATAGTATGAGAAACCTGATATTATATTTAAGGCTTATTACGGTATTTGATGGATATCTACAGCAAACCGCTGAATGCAGCTCCGTAGAACAGGTGTGTACCTGGTTAGTGAGTCTGGGCATGAACGTAGTAACATCTTATTGTAAGGGCTGTTCATTACATTAGCGAGATTGGCAGAACTATGATCCCAGATGCACGTATATCAACCCTCAAAGGCATCAAGAAATGAGGATACTGAAAAGATACAGGAGTGGGTTTATGGGCAGGTTTAGCAGGAATCAGTCCCTAGCGCGCACACGTGTTGCATGTCTCGTTTCAAAGGCAACCAGTGTGTCATGTCCGCACTGGTTTCCCTTTACTGCAGTCAGTACCGCGGCGCGTTTTTTTCCAAATATTCCACTAGCTCAAGGCCCCATCAGTGCTTCCCCATTCCCATGTTCGTGAACCGAAGCTCCACTACACCCAGGAAGTTCTTCATGTTGTGTTCCCCTTCACGCGGCAACTGCGGTCAAACGACTGGGGGATGTTCCTCCCTACTCCTGTGTAGCAGGTGTGTTTATACCTGCTCTAGCTCCCGCCCAAACCTCCCTATTTTCCCTGCGTAATATCCTAGCAGAGGCGCACCTGCCACGAGTTTCCTTGAAGCTGCCCATTAGGCCTGTTCTGTGGTCTCTCCCGGGCCCAAAGACATCGGTAGTTGGCAATTTAGTGGTTAAACTCGGCTGGTCTGTCGTGTGTCGGGCATTCGTAGGGGAGTTGAGTTACGGGCACCAATCACTCGTCCATTCCGTAGATGCGTAGCTTGTGTTCGACCCAAAACGTAATGCCTGAGGTCCCATTGCTATTAGAAGTAAAACTTACTTACTTAGCTAAGGTAGGGACATTAAGAAAGAAGAAGATTTACCGGAACGACCCCCCAATGTAGTGAGTAACAACCTCTGCTGCGACTACGTATGACCCTTATCTAGCTACATCGCGGAAACCAATATATAAGCACCAAATACTAGCACATATCCCTAAATATACCAGAATTCGTACTCAAGTTGTCATTAAAGAGGAAAGGAGACAAGATAACACTTGTATCGCCACTTAGCCGCTTTACTGGGTCAGTGCCTCAGCTACGGAGTCAGCCTCTCTGCCAGCCCCAACCCTGGGCTGGCTTCTTGTCACTCGTTGCCTGTAGGCCTTATTTCCTGGTTGAAATAAGCTTATTTACAACTAATAATATCTTAGTTTGTGCTCTTTTTCTTTCCTGGTACAAGCCTGTAGAGGCCCTATAGATGTATATATATATAGGGGACTCAATGTAGTGCCCGTGCAGTACAGTGGCAGTGGGGAAGTGGTCACTGCTGGGCATATTGCTTTGTGTCTACTGCAGAAAACCGACTTCAAAGAACTCAACGTAGCTTATTGTTCTTGAGGAATGCAACGGCTAATTTATATGTAGCTCGAGCTGAGAAGGTACTAAAGTGATTGAGCCGCACTTGCAGCATGTAGCGACAGCCGACGGATCTCCCCACCAACCCGAACACGAAATTTGCAGTCTGGCCCCATCTAGTTGGCCATAACGGTACTAACCGCTAGGAAAATTGCTTTGCTCTATGCATAAATTTTTGTTATTTGCTTTTTTAACTTTTATTCGACGCTCTTCATGTGAATCGCCCTCTCGGCTTCAAGCACCAGCGGCTGTGCTGCTTTCTTCCTGAGGCCCCTCCATGCCTCTCATGCGCTGATGGGCATAACGAACCTGCTGGTAATGCTCCTCTTTAGATCAAATGTCTTATAGAACCATAGAGATATAGATAGTAAACAGCCCAACCGGCTTCCCAAGCCGATTCGATATAGTATAAACGGCTTTTGTTTAGCTCCCTAGCCCGACCGCCTCTCACTTTCCTGCCTCCTACTGGCTCTGCGTTCTTCACAGCTTTAATAAGTGATCTGCCAACTCGCTCTGTGTTTGCTTGCCACATGCGGTCTCTGTGGCGGCGTATTGAAAGACACAGAATAGTTACCCCACATATTTTTCGTTTCCTTTGCTTTTCTCCTCGCAGCAATTTCTCAAGCCCATAACGGTTCCTGGCCATGTGGAGGAGTAAAGACAGCACTGTTCCAACTCTGCCTACCGATATATAAACGCTAAACCCTATACCACAGCAACAGTCCTTTAGACCTCTCCGCACCGCGCGCGATGCTTCCTTTTCTTTCAGCCATTTCTGAACCCACGACAGAGGATCCTCCAGGCTGTAGAATTAAATTCTGCATGGAAATTGTTGCTGTTAAAACACGATAGAGCAGCTATAAAATATTTTTTTCTTGCTAGCATACGACGATTGCTCTCCCGCTGCTGGGGCTCTCTGCGTGCAGCTGCAGGGGGCAGGTGGTCGGGGTGGACGCGATGTGTTGGATGCATAGAGGCGCTGCTGCCTGTGCTGTGGAACTGGTAGAGGGGAGAGACACGGACAAGTAGGAGCAAGGCAGATGCTGTCGACCTGTTTGTTTATCTCTTTCTTTGCCTGCATCATTTTACGTTTCCCCGTCTGTCTCTCCCTTATCCCCTCGTCTATTTCGGTCTCTGCATGACTAGGCTTTTTTTCACCAGTGTTTGCGTCTCCCTGCTAATGATTCCTTCCTTCGAAGCTAATTTTCTTTGCTTAGTTTCTCAGGTCGAGCTCGTGTGTGTACTGGCTTGTCTTTATGCCATGCCTTGCTGTTCATTTGTTTTCATTTTTGTGGGTTGCTCTGTTGTTTATTTCTTTTGCTTTGTGCCGACGGCAGATTTCTTCGGTTTTTCATTTCAATGGTTTCCCTCCTCCGGTTCTATGGGGTTACCCCTTTGATTGGTGAGGACTTGGGCTTCCTTCTGTCGTCCTCTGTATATCCATCTGTTTTGTTTCTTGTTGTACTTCTTCATTTGTTTTTTACTCGTCACTGTCTCTGTGATTCAGAATGTGCGGGTCTGCTTTCGTTTGCGCTTCCATGTCTTTTCCTGCTTGAGCCGCTTTCCATTTCTTTCTCTCCGTCCCTTTTTGTCTCCTGCCGCTGTCTGTCTGTTTCCTCTTGCGTTTTCTGTAACTTTCCATCCCACCGTCTCAATGGCGCGGTGTCCGAGCCATCCACCTTCTAAGTAGTTCATGTCTGTGGCAGTTGGATAAGCCTTTTTGACTACAGTGCTACTAGGAGGAACTGCCCTCTCGCGCCGGGGGTGGTGCCCTCTGGGCAGTTTTCATCTGCGGCTCTGTTGATTTACTGTTCACGGTGGATTCTAAGTTCGGCGTGCCTTCTTGCCCTTCTTTTGGCCTCTCATTGTATTTGCGTTGATGTTTTCTGCTCGTGTGGGTGTTTCTCCATGCTTATGTTCATCTCAATTTGTATCTAGCTTTTAGATTTTGTTGTTCATCCTCATGCGTGCGCCCTGCTGTGTGTTCGTGTTTGCGTTTGCCTTCATGTTTACGCTCTCCTCCATTCTCGTGTTGACTCTTTTCATCTCCCTATAGCATGCTGGGCATGTTCAAGTTTATGGTTATATGAGGGTTTGTGTCGACACATGCACTGGTTCTCGTATGCATTCATGCTTGTATTTATACTCTGGGTATGTTTTTTATGTATGGGTGTATATTGGGTGCCTTTTTTTTTCTGCATTCAGTTTTTGATGGAAGCCGGATTGAGGTGAAGTCCGGAGAGGATGAGAAACGTCACAGGTGGGCTGTGTGTTTAATAGGACTTGAAATAATATCTGTGCTGTCTGCAGTTCCTCGCAAGCGGCATGCTGTTGTTTGTACGCGCCCCTCAGTTCCTACGGTTCTTTCCTGTGCTGTAGTCAACCATAATATACAGTTATTTTAGCTGCCTCGTGTTGCACATGTACTGAGCTATCACGGAGAGTTTCTCATATTCCCTACACGGTTGTGTTGGGGCTTGATGCGTTGTGAATTAGACGCAGAGAGGCAGCCAGACAAGAGGCTCTTGAATTGCTGAAGCGCAAAAAACAAAATCTACCTGTGGACTACAAGGTAAACTCTACTCGCTACAACGCAGACCCGAAGCCATCAACTCCAAGCCCTAAACCCTAGGCCTTAGCCATAGTCCATAGTCCTCGACCCCGAAATTCCAGGCCCTATGTCTTGCACGCGGGCCTTTGTAGCTAAGCACGTGCCCCTCTTCACTATCCGTGAAAACAGCCCCAGGCCCGAACTTAGGACCATGTACCGCAACTTGAATGCCCTGCACCTTGATATATATATACTAAACCATAGCGCCTTCAGCTTCAAGTCTTGAAGCCCGTGCTGCTGCCTCGCCCTGTACCAGCGCAGGAGAGCTTTGGGCGTTGGCGTTAGGCACGTTGTGCTCTATGTGGCGGCAACAACTTCGCCTGCCCATGAGGTTCCTTTGCTTATCTCGGTACCCTTCCTGAACACAACCCCTCTTGCCCCATTAGCCCTTGATTTTTTTCTGTCCTTTCCAGGAACTTATGTCCAAGTGCTCCCAAAGCATTTCGATAACGCCGGCGATGGTGAGCAGTCTGTTGGCATGATCAAAATGTCCTTTTTCTGCTAGCCATCGGCAGGTAGCTTAAGATTGCACAGAAATGGTGGACAGGGTTTAACTCTATGCACCTTATTTAAGCAAGGGAGACAGCGCACTGATGTTTATCTGCACTGAGGAGGGGGCGAAGGCGGAGCGACATGCGGAGCATTCCGCCTAGGGTCAAGGGTTTAGCATATGCGGTTTATATGTGGTTTATCCGAGTGTGTGTGTAGGTCGACAAAGTCATTGCTGCCTGCAGAGAGCTCGGCATTCGGTGCATTGTCGCCCCTTTCGAAGCAGACGCTCAGCTGGCCTATTTATCTCGAACGAACCAAATTGTCTGTCTCCCCTTTATCGTCAATATGCCGTTTTCTGTTGCCGTCTTTTCTGCCACTGTGTTTCATTCCGTCCGTTCGGTTTTACGTGTTATTTCATTTCTTTCGTTCTATACGTTTCTGCTGTGTGCTTTTTGATTGCTCGTTTGTTTGTTTCTGTCTTTATCTCCTTGTTTATCTCTTATATGCCTCTGTCTTATCTGCTACTTCATGCTGCTTCTCTATCTCCTGTCCCGTCATGCTTCTCCCTGTGTGTCTCTCCCTATTCCTGCTCTTGCTGGCCTCCCTTTGTCCCTGCTTTCCTGTGTCAGCTTCTCCGTTTCGCTGTGTCTTCAGTTGTAGCTGCTGCATTCACATACCTCTTTGCCCCCATTTTTTTACCCCTTCATCCTTTGCTCTATCATTCCCAACTCCTCTCTCCCCCTGCTTTCGTCTCCGTTGCAAACAGATAGCACCTGAGCCTCCATAGCAACAGGAGCAGCAGCCGCATAGAAGGGGGTATTAGCAGCACCAGTGTGTCACTTATTGCGTCTTTCAGCACAGCGCAATATCCGAGGATAGCGACCTGCTGGCTTACGGTTGCAAACGAGTGATGCTAAAAATGGATAAAGAAGGAAAGTGTGAGGTGCTCCGCCTTCCTTTTCTGCAAGATGAGAACGACAACTACCTGCTCGAGCTGCAAACACACCTCAACAAGACAGCCAAGCAAACGGCAAGTCCACCACATTCCGACGAATTTCTTGTACCCCCCTTTCCTCTCCCCAAAGCGCTACACGCATACTCCTGCATGCATGCGTTCACAGCATCTGCACTCATGCACGTATATGAATATATCGTGGCTTCGCACAAAGCACGGGCTCTAGGCTGATTGCCTCTTTGCAACTTTTCTCGGGCGTTTGCGCCTGGACTCCGCCAATGTAGAATCTTCCTACATATATGCCTATATATATA